>VYYJ01002419.1:0-21755 GCA_021029165.1 Cyphoderus albinus | reverse complement strand
ACATGACTGATTTGTTACCTATTAGTAGAGCTGTGAGTCTGAAATGAAATGAACGACATGACATTTCACCGCAGGAAAAATTCCACGAAGCAAACTATGTTATGTGATGGAAGTATGCCCATCTGTTACTTCCGCATGAAACTCGCATTTATTTGTAGGTAAATTCTTTGTCAGAGTAGATGAATAAACAGAATTAAAGAACGAAACAAGAAACGTTCCTCGTGAACTTTTCCGTTTTCAGTAATTTTCTCTGATTATCATACATGATTTGGTCCATTCATCGTATGAAGTTTATTTTTTACTTTTATAAATATGTTTTTCTCATTTATTTTTTATAAAGTACAAAATATTATGCGTCCAGAAATGTAGAAATTTAGGTCGCCAAAAATAGAAATGTAAATGAAAGATTAAGAGAGGATTTGAGATGATCCTGCGATATTTTTATTACAAATTTATTCTAGTATCTCGACGTGAAAGAAATTGAACGAATTGTCGAAAATGTGACTTAATTTGGGTATAACTGTAATCGAAATGTCGAAAATTTCTTTCTGTCAGGATTATAATTTGAATGTGAATGAGACGTGTGGGTATTAGGAGATGAAAAATTGTGAGTCAGGTTGCATGAGCGACTGACGATGCTTGCTGAAGATACAACAGTGTTCTGCTCTGCTTACAATAAAAAGCGTTTCCGTGTAATTCAAAGAATAAATTTAGCAAAGTTTAACCAGATTGAGGTGTTTGAGGAAATTGTGAAATCGTTGAAGTGAATAGAAACTTCCTTTTAGAAAGAAAGGTGAAAGTTTGGAAAGTAAGTGAAAGTAGAGAGAAAATTAATGTATACCTTTATTTATAATTTTCAATTGTTGTGTAGAGTAGACTTAGGATTACCCCCGAAAAGTCCAACTATTTAGGATCTCTTTTAGCTTCTCTCCATTGTAAGACTGATCACATACTTCTTATGACACAAACAAAAGTTACGTATGTTTTGATGTTTATACTTTCTCTGGGAAGTGCAGCTTTCCAACACCCAACCTCTAGAAAACATTGTTTTGGATATTATTGTCCCATCGCCCAAGTTGTTAAACGCAGTAATGGTCTTTCACTGACAACTATGATCCCATCTTTTTTGTTGAGTTGGCCTCATTTTCCACTGGTGTAAATATGTTTGCGTCTTTTTATTTTGTTTTTTAATTGTGCGTGAAAAGTACATAGTACACCCTTAATGGTTCTCTCAGGAAGTGAAACGACTGAATGAAACCTACCAGGGTGAAACATCGCTTGTATCTTTTTATTTAATTACTGTACAATTTTTCTTTGTATGAAACATCGTTATCACCAGTGGGACTTCCTTTAGTTGAGTTAAATATGAGTCATATTATTGTATATGACCTGTTACGCTTACCTAAAATCAAATTTGTAATTAAGCTAATTTTATTCAAAGCGCTGCCGCTATTGCTGCGTAAGCTATTATTTAATTAAAGGAACTGCAACTATCTTTAAACAATATGTTATTTATTTCTAATCTATTTAATTAGTTCATCATTAGATACACGGTATGGTATAACCTCCTTTGAAATTTACGCAAAAAGGGTTTTCTATAATAACAGTCAAATTACAGTTACTGAGTTATCGTCTCAGTTTGCAATTCAATGTTTTGCATAAGTATTAATTGAACCAGTTTTTTCTTTTACATAATACTAGTCATTAAATTTTAATGACATTTATTATTCCTTATTACAATTACTCTTGTTTAAAACTAAAAGAAGAGTCATTTTCCACCAATTTAATCTCTAAGCCAGGAAAATTAAATTCCTGGGAAAACTACTTCATATGACGCATTTCAGAAATCTTGATTAAATTGAGTTTTGCAAAATATTTATTACATTCATTATCATGAAATTAACCCTTTATGGCCTCCAGCTTGTGTAGTCTGGAAAAAAAGGTTTAACAAATATAAAAAGTCTACATGATGTTTGCATAATCTAATGTTATAAAATGGAGAAAATTAGCTTTTGTGTTACAGTTTCATGGTTTAACAGCTTCAGCTTAGAACTTGTCTCAGACAAAAGCTTGGCTTGGTGATGCGATGCATGCGATTAAACAGCTTAAAGCATTTTCTTCCGGTTTCCAGCTTACGCTTACTTTACGACCTTGAATTCTACTGAAATGCAATGCATGAGTGCATGACGGAAAACAACAGAGTAATGGCATGAAAAGTTGCATGAACATCTCTCTTCCATTCTATTGCACAATCGTAGACGCCTGACGTTTTGTGTCAATCTCATGTGCTAAAGATAACCGCTTTTTCTATCAATATGTAATATTCATCTACAAATGTACATCGCAGCAGAATTTCTCATTGGAATATTTTTTGATGTTTTTATTCAAAACAGGAAAAGCAGTTGCTGGAGCTGGAATTTATCGAGATGACCGAAGGACGTTTGATGTATGAACAATCAGCAGAACATTTCGCCCCGAGCATAATATGCCATCCAGTCACAGTCAACAGCTTGTGAATTTACATGGAAGCTTGCAAAGATAAAACTGTATTTAGATTAGATGGAATTCTACAGTAATTTTGTAAAATATCTAGAGCAGAGTTTCATTGTAATTATAGCTATAAATCATACCCTCTACACTGGTGACCTGTACAGAAAATCCTTTAATAAAAAACTAGCTACAAACATACTTGTGGTTTTCGTGAAAAGTTATGTAAAAAATAAATACATGGGCGTGGGATGGAGGATATAATAATGATAAGATGAGACCTTGCACTTTGCACGAGTTGCACATCAGGGTTGATTGTAGATTAAGTTTATATAAATGAATTTGAAATCCGCTTACATCACCTCACTTATGATATCTTTATGTAAGTTCCTGCTTTTTCTTAGGAAAATAAATCAATGAGATGATTTTATTAGGGATGGGTCACTTTCTCTACTTTTGTATATTAAGCAGGATAAAAAATGTTAAGGAATGATAACTGTATAATTGAATGTAGTTCACCAGTGAATGATTGCGGAAAAATCAGGTTTTAGAATAGCAAAGGAATGACAAACGCTGGTTGTCGTGTGCGAGTTGACAGAAATAAATATTCAATACAAAGAAAGAACCCTTTGAACTTGACCGTAAATATAAAAGAAAATCTAATTTTTTGAGATTGGGTGGGTGGGACCATGTGATGTGTATTAATTCCTCATAGAGGTCAATGTAATAACGTGAGCAAAAAGTAAAATTATGCACGTGTATGTACAAAACACTAATTGGGAAAGCTAGGACAGATTTTATTGCAGTATTGGAGTTATATTCTAACTAAGCCACTAGTCACGTATTATAAGTGATAATTATTATTATAATAAAATACTGAAATACTCCATTCCAAGTTAAGTTCGCTGTACATAAATTGTAAATAAATTTCTTTAGGATATTCATTATTAGAAGCATTATTCTACTTAAATTTTAGGAACATTTAATTAAATCGTGATTTAATAGAGACTTGTATTCCTATTTTAAATATTATTGTAATACGCTTCCTTGCGAAAGCGAAGCTTTTAGAGGCAGTAAATTTATGTACCTAATTTAATACCTCACATCTATTAGTTAGGTAAGTGCATATAAAAGTATTACTATTTTTTCCTAGTAGTTCCGCAGCTTTATGACATGTATTTTAAGCTACGCGAGATATATGTTTATTGATTAGAGAGTGAGATTGTGGTGATTCTTGTATTTTACAAAGTATTATTGCGTGATTTCCCGTGATCATATTATGTAGACTAACCACACATTTTAAAAATAAGCAAATATAATATTTAAGATTATTTTAATAAGAAGAAAAAATCAAGTTACAAACTCATCGAAAAGGGGAAAATTATATGAATTATATTTGAATAGTATAAATTTCCTTGTAATAATAACTGCTGTTATATCTAATGCACTCTGTGGAATAAAGTAATTTAACTATACCGTCTACCTTTACAGAAATTTGGTGAAAGCAAACTGTTTTATATTGTTACCTGTGCAGCACAGGCTGTGCTCTTTAAGAAACGGGAATTGTGTTGTATTGTAAATCTAAAATGTTGTAAACCTGTACTTAACTGTCAAGTTGTAAAAAGCACTTCGCAATCAAGCTAAAACCGTGTAAGAGGAAGTATTTATGTTTATTAAAACATGCATATTTTATCTTACACATTCTCCCTTTCATCGATCGTATTTCAATCATACAATTTTTTTACGCTTTTCGGCTTTTCGGGTTGGCTGTCCAACAATTTCTCATAATGCCCCAATCAATCTAAAAAGTCAGTTTTCCGGTTCTGGATGAAGTGAAGTGAAATGATGTGCTAAGAAAAATGTTCGTCCTCAATGAACTTTTCTTATTAAACTACAAAATAAAATTTCCATGTTGATTGATTTTTAAGAATGCAAGTAGAAGAATCGAGATTTTGACAAGTGATTGATGAGTTAGTACATGCAATTTACCCACTTGTGTAATGCTTACATTTCTTCTCATTTTGTTGTATTATAATTTTTAAAGATGCACGATGCACTATCCAGGAGAAAGCATTTTGCTTCTTTATCCATTATCCAACAGCAGGACTGTCTTGAAAATTTTATTTTAACGTACCATTTTGTTACATACCTACGCACTTTTACTTTTGTAATGGTTGAGCCCAAAAAGTGGATATCACTTTCTCTGGATAAATCACGGAAAAGCATGTCAGCGTAAATTAAACGGTGCAGTTCTGAAAACAATAAACACATTCAGTAATGAGACTTGACAGTTATTGACAATTGAGTGTCATGTGCACTTTATGCAATTTACTGAAATATAAAAAAGAAAAGAAAACGGTACCATGTGTGGGTAGAGCTTATTAAATAGGCACCATCCGACAGGAATCATTGTGAGGCTATTTACTAAATATTGAAAGGAGTAAATAAACCATCCAATTTAAAGTGCATAAGTTTGAAACAAAAATATTTCATCACTCCAAAAATAACTTACGCCCTCCCCAGAAGTTGAGACATGACTCAAACCCATCTCTGCAAACGACGGCAATTTTGGGATCATCGAAAAGACTGCATATAAAGATGTGAAGATCCGGGTGCAGCCCAGTACCTTCATGGTACAGCCCCAGACGTTTAAGTGCACATGTCAGCGTGTTCTAGAGCAATCAAATTAGATCAAATGACTGACTCCAATCAAACCACTTAAAGTTGGCAAAATTATTCACAATAATAGATCAAATGAGATTTGAAATTGAATCACTCATACCCACGTTAAGTCAACGGGGCAGACAACAATTAAGGAGACGAGTTTTGTGTCCACCTGCCATTTCCCGTTCTCACATCGAAAGCCCCCTACGTCGCCTCCACACTCCACCTTTACGATTTTTTAAAAGAAAAAGCTCGTACTAGTGACATCTTTACAATAAATTGAAATCCGTTTCAACTTCAACTTACCAGAGTCTCAGCAAGTTGGTATATGATAATGAAGAGTAGTGCGATACTGTAGTTATGCCTTAACTGTCTGATATTTTTCAATTTCTGATGGAATAATTTGCGAAGAAATGCCAAGCAGTTGCTCGAAAGCATGATTCCAATTTTAATTTCCAAATGTCTCAGAACAAAAACAATAGCGGATGAGGAATACAAATAAACAATCTGTTTCTTAAAAACGAAAGATAAGCAACTTCAAAATTATGTAATATTAGGCTTCACTCCAAATGCTTGTCGTGAGCTTTACAATCGAACCATTGTGCAGTAAAGTAAAAATAACTTGATTTTATTGAATCAAAACTTTTCCAGAAGAAGTAATTAATGAAAAAGCTTTTCAAATGTTTTGACATATCGCATTGGTTTTGGCTCATTTTGTTAAAGTACCTAAAATACTTTTCAGTGTTAGATAAATAATCGGCAATCGGCCATTATATTGCCAATTTTTTCTTTTCTTTTTGTTCTCGTTTTACGACCATGTACTTTAAAATGTAAAACTATTAAGTTCATAATAATGCAATAAGTAAATACTCCAGTTACTGAGTCCAGTACTTTATTTACTGAGTTAGCTAGATCTAACGGGGCAACGAGAGATTTTTGTTTCGGAGAACGAGCGATGTAAAGGGTAATATTGTGTACGTGTAGTAAATATTACACATGATTGAACCATTTGGAAACTGGAATCAACTCATCCAACCAACTGGAACCTACTTGGATACATTGGAGAAAACAATTTCTAATTTTTGCGTCCCGGTTCGGCCTTCGAGAATCATGAACAAGTTGTTTTCATGTAACACAAACATACTATAGGTATTTCATTAGAAGAAAATGCTTTGCTTCTACCAACATGACAGAAACATGAAAGAAGCCTCGCGAGAATCAATTTTGTTTATAAGCACCCACACTAAGAGAGCTCATTTCTGGTGAATTGAATGACAATTCGTCAAAACCGCTCTCATTTAGATCATTCATTTCGTAATTGAAAACGATAGACGTTGTTACAAAACAAAATGAATGGTTATGTAATACACATAGTATGGACAAATACAAATGTTAGTAATCTTCGAAAAGTAAAGGAGCTGACATGAATGACAATAAATTACTTACTTAGATGATTATTTATTTTTTACGAAGATGAAGAATCAATGAAAACGACTTCATTTTACACTTTACAAGAAGCTGCATTGAGTTATTTAAAGGAGAATTTTCAAACGGCAGTAACGGTACATAATTACACGATTCAGGGCTTAAACTACAAAAGCATGCCTTTGATCAAGAAAATTAACTTCAGAGCAGTTGATTGGAAAATTCTATTATTAACTTCTATTTCTACTTAATCATTAATCACAATCACTTTCGGATGAAACGACCTCATCGGCGTACTCACTTTCGACTCTGCGCTTATACTGGGAATATCTTTTGTTAAACCCCATGTCATAGTTTGCACCATCATCGTCAATCCCATAAATCAGGTCGTCATCATCCGAAGAATCATCTGTTAATCAAAGTTTATTATTTAATCCGACAATTATAAACTGAATGAATGCTAGTAAATTGTAAAACATTCTGTTTTCTCTTACCTTTCACTTTTAAAGATCTAAGACCCCCATATAACCTATCGTCATTGTCGTAGGTTGTCCCCGCAGTCCATCCATCTTCATCCCTTAAACCTTCCTCTTCACTGTCTGGATAATCGTTTCTCCAATTATCCTCAGCATTTGAATCTTCATCATCCTCTAAGTTTGAAGCTTCTACTGCACTTTCCCGATAGAAACTAAAATCTAATTCGTCATCCGCTTCTTCAACACTAAAACCAGAAACATAAAAATGATTATTTATCAATAGTAGTAAAGCATAGACAATTCACATAACAAAGAAAATAATGTGAAGTTGATAGTCGCTACTACACTACTTACCTCACTAGCTCGCCGAACATGGTTTCATCGACAAAAGGCTCATTGATTAAATAAAGGTCGTAAACATAATCCGAATCATTTTCATTTGCATCAGAAGCTTCCTTTATCATGGGGAGTCCATTGCACGTGACATTTCCAGGCTGTTGGTTTTAAAGTGTAGTATTAATATTATTATGTCCAACATTCAACAATGTTGAATCAACATTAATTGTGTACTAAGTACTAGGTAGCTCGATCAGCAATACCAAAATGAAGTGTAGATGTAAAATTACACAATAAACTTACTTCAAATCCTTCAGGACAAGGTCGTTTCTTTGGTCTATCGTTTGATTCTGGAACCAAGTCTAGCAAGTTTAATAAATCCTTTTCTTCTTTCCACCCTCCATCATTTTCATTGGATAATTCGTCTTTAGGATCGCCGTTTAGAATTCCTCTTTTACTGTTTACAATCTGTCGAAACATTAAAAAAATTGTTCATTACAGATATTGTTTCCACAAAACAATATTAATAAAACTATCAACGGTTGGAGAAGAAATTGCAATTTACTCTAAAACGGTTTTCGGTGATATTTTTCCCAAAGCTTTGACGAGCCTTTTCTTCAATTTTCGACGTTCCTGTTCTTTTAACGCTCCTGCGAACAGGGAAACTAAAAGAGCTGCCTTTTGTAGTAGCGGTTGTGGATAAAACAGTTTTCACAGTTGCAGCAATACTACTGTTATCAACCTGGAAAATTTGTTCCATTTGTACTGATTGTTTTATTTATTCAATTAAAGGAGATCATTAATATACGCCCTAACTAATGTGATACCTGTATTCCAGGAACAGTTCCAACTAATCGCAAGACTTGGCTGTACGAATCATCTACATCGATATTTTCTTTGGAAGACTGGGAAGAGCGAAGATAACTGGCAGGACGCGGACGCTCCTCTTGAGGAGTACTGGATTCAGTAGTCTTCTGACGCTTATAATTGAGCAGTAAAATTTTCGAAGGAGAATCTTCAATCCGTCTTTTCAATCTAATGATGGTCTGCTGAGCCGAACCATTTGAATCGGCTCCTGTTGAGCCCATTGATACTCTTGAACTCGAACTCGTGCAGGGACTCTGATTGATGCTAGTATTTCTCAGTCCATCATCAGGCACATCATTTTCACTTCCGGTCTCCACTTGCCCGTTGGACAGTCTTGAGGTCATGCTGTTTTCCTCTAAGTTTGCAGGAGTGCTTTGCGCCGCAAGAGCCATTGCCATTATGGTCACTTTTTGTTTAAGTCACGATATAGCTGGTTATAAATAAAAACCGAAACCCAAGAATTAACTAACTAAATGTCCATTAAATAAAGTTTCAATATGATACATGTATTTTATAAAATTGTAAATGAATTAGCAGACTTACTTTTAATTCACAGGATTTTCCCCCTCTCGTCTTTTATAAAATACGTAGTCTAAGTTTAAACCAATTTGAGTTATTACACTTAAAATTTAATTAACGACATTTACTAAAAACGTTTGTGAAAATGTGAAAATTCCAATAAATCTTTGAGCAGCATGTGTTCGCGTCGTGTGCTCGCCTTGTGGACTTCAGCTTGAAATTGAATGAAAACACAAAAACGATCACATTTCTCTCGAGCTTCAGCCGCAAAACAAAAGATGATGAAATTGAAGCAAATTCGGAAGAATGTACACATCCGAAAGATCAACGTACCCCGCAAAATCACCGCGAGGTGAAACCGAGTCAAAAATAAAATGTGTGTAGAACTTTGGATTTTGTATTTTTGTTTGATGATGCTTTGCAAAGTGACTACTTTTCGAGTCCCAAAAATTCTTTAACATTTTTTAATTAAATGCAACATTTTAAATTACTACGAATTGGCCAATAAAGGTGGAAAAGTAGTGAAAAAAGTTAAATTATCATTGGTTTACTTTATTATCAGCTTGAATAATATAAATTGTAGTTGGAGTATTAAGTGACCTGTTGGGGGTCATTTAAAAAAACTACAAAAACCTAAACATTAAACGCATTTAGTTAAAGGTCATCATCGATTGGTTGCACTGGTCAGTTATGACGATTCAACAGACACTTCTTCGTAATGTGCTGCTCCGCCATCAATCTCCAAATTTTTGCTGTGGAAGGATCAATGTGGTCACCGGGGGAGTAGCCAATACCAATAGTTTCAGAGTGAGGGGACTCCATTCCTTCAGAATAAAGTCACTTCCGAAATCGAATCTGCTGACGGTGAACAGACTCGAGAGGAGTAGAATTTCTGCTGGGGCGTTTGGGGGACCGCATTTATCGTCACTTTTCATTATTGCGAGAAATGAATCCAGTGCTAGTGGACCACCACACCCGTCGTCATTCTCTTCGACACCGGCGTCAACTGGTAAATAATGATCAAATTAAAACTATTGAGTCACTGAGAAGATAAAAAACTGAATTTCTGACATCTCGATATGATTTAGAGTTTGTTACGGAGACATCGAGGGCGATTCCGAATGCGGAGTCAGTGCTGAGCCAAAGTAGTCAGAGTCAGCCTCAACCTAGTTCACCCCTATCAGAAGAATCTTTTTCGTCAGCAGTGGCTTCAACTTCTACGCCTACCCCTGCACAAGAAATATTAACGTTTGAGAGTATTCCGGAACCACCAGCTCTTCCTGTCGAAGATCTTGTGGCAGCGGCAGCGGGAGAACCGTCACTGGCTAGTTTAGGGCTTGCCGGTTGGTCTCCGAGTGGAATTATACAGCAATGTTTAGAATTCTTTCATATTAACCTTGGAATGCCCTGGTGGTTGTCAATTGTCACAGGTAACTCAATTCATTATTCCATTTCCACTCATAAAGCAGGTGATGGTGAGAGAATGATAATAAATGAGTGGTTTGGTTTACAGGAACTATCATCATTCGTGTTTTGTTATTTCCTTTGGTCATAAAAAGTCAAAAGAATGCTGCACGTATGCAAAATAATATGCCACAGATGCAGGTTCTCCAAGCAAAAATGACAGAAGCTCGTCAGACCGGAAACGCTTTACTATGTAGGTGTTTTTAAAAATAATGTATAATTATTTAGTGAATAGTGAATCTGGAGGTTATGATTAATTGATTAGTAACTTTGGCTTAAATATTGCTTGTCTTAAAACGTTAAAACTTTTATCAAAATTTCTTTCAGCTGCAAAATACGGACAAGAATTGATGGTCTTCATGAAGGAAAAGGATATTAGTCCATTTAAAAGTCTCATGGTGCCTTTGGCGATGGTAAGCTTAATTATGCCTTGCATCAGTATTCAGTACCCACCAGAAGAAGTGGGAAACACATTCCTTATTATTGCTGGCTGTTAAGTAAAACTGCGTAATAACAAATAATTGTGACCTTGATTAGGCTCCTGTCTTCATGAGCTGTTTCTTCGGGCTCAGGAAAATGGCTAATTTACCGGTGGAAAGCCTTAAGGATGGAGGACTCTTTTGGTTTACAGATTTGACTCTAGCAGATCCGTTCTACGCGTTACCTCTTATCACAAGTCTCACTGTTTGGGCTACGTTGGAAGTAGGTGATTATTTGTGTGCAGGATGTTTGTGTGTCATCTTCATGTTCATCATTAAATATGACAAAATTGTATTGTCTACTCTAGATCGGTGCTGACGGAATGAAATTGAATCAGTCTACTCATGGACCACTGATGAAGTATGTGTTACGGGCGATGCCGGTGATCATGTTTCCTTTCACAATTAACTTCCCAGCGGTAACTACTTTTACTTAAATGAGAAATTAAGCTGCTTAATGGAAATTATTGAGTCAGTGTGCGTCGAATCTAGTGACTTTATAGAGTTCTCCTTTTGTTTTGTAGGCAATTCTTTGTTACTGGGTATCTACAAATGCCATATCCCTTGTGCAAGTCAGCATCCTAAAAATTCCTGCGGTGAGAGCTAAGCTGGGCATTGAGCAAATACGGCCGATGCCTACGGAATTTGTTCAGGTCAAGAAGAAGGGCTTTAAAGAAAGTGTCAAAGATTGTAAGTGTGCCACATGAACTTTGCAATTGATTAAGACTTTGATTGATATGGATTGCCCGGTAGAGTTAATCCATCCAAATTGGATGATCCAATGCTCTGTATTGCAGCTTGGACCAATGTGAAAATCAGCAGAGAAATAGAAGATCGCCAGAGATATGATGAAATCAGTTTCCAAAGAGCAGGAAGGGGACCGATTGCAAAAACCTACAAATATGACCCTACCAAAGTTAAACCGCAAGACGCCGCCGCTTTGCAAGCTAAAAGAAAATAAATCTTTTTAGATAGTGTTTTTCAACAAAGTAGTTTATTTGACTGATTAATGTGATTAAATGCATTACTTATTTGAGGCAACTTGTGTAGGAGGTGCAAGGTTTAATTGTTTAAAAATTATTTACTTTCATATCTTAGCTGATTCAATCAGAAAAGCATTGTAGAGAATTATACAAAGGCAGCACACACAGAATTATTGTACTGGTTAACCGGTCTCATTTTTATTTAATGACATCAAATACCCAAATCCCTTACAATAACCTCTATTTAATCTTTTTTTTTAACATTATGCTTAATTTGTAATTAAGCGATTTTGTTCTGTGGAAATCTTACAATTATTACGTCATCAAACTTCAAATCTGTAACTATACATGCTAATCATGTTATGGACGTGGGACGGGGACCGATTACAAATTGGCATTTAAATATAAACACGAACGCAAAGAATTAATTATATAAATTACAAAATCTTACAATTGGAAGATACTAACTTAGAATATCCTTAGATTCTTAACTAAAGAAAAGGAATTTAAAGAAAAATCGATTTCAAAGCTTTATCAAATTATTTACTGTTGTCTGAAGATCAGAAAAAGCAAAAAAAAATCCGTTCATGCTAACAACTCAATTACAGATCCGGTTAAACTTTGTAGAAAATCAAAATTATTCGGCTTCCGGCACCTCAACCAACCGTTTCCTTGATCTCTGCAAGTAATTTTTGCGAATACTCAGCATAATTCAGTGGCTGAATTTCCATTAATGTGTATTTCATTCTATTCTCATTCTGCAAACGAAACAAGATAAACAACTTTCAGGTTCAATTACCTCCAACTCATATATTATTATGAATTAGTAGTTCGTTCGTAAATTAACATACGTTGTAGGTTTCCATCTTGGCTCTGAGTTTTAATGTGTAACTCTTGAATGCAGCCTGCTTAATTACTGCCTCCATTTGATCCTGGTCATTTTCAGAAATGCTTCCCAAATAGTCAGTGGTGTTATCCAGAATTAACTCACCGTGGCCTTGAAAGCATGTAGCCCAAAGTGATCCAGAAATATCACCAAAGTTCACCTGAAATTTCATAAAACAGGTCTTTCAAGTCACATTCAGTTGATCGCACCTCGTTGACACTTCACGTTAACTCGTGATCATGCATTGATGCATTAATATGAAACAACAAAATGGAAAAAAAATGATTTCTTACGCTAGCAATCAGTCGCCACTTAAAATTCTCATATTCCTTGTTACATTTTTCACATCTGTACGTTCCGTTTCCGCAATCCATGACCTGCGATTTTAATAACGAAGTTTTTAGTATTTAATAATGAAATATTAATTAGATTAGGGACTTAACAAGTTCAAGTATTTCGCAGTTCTATTACCTTTTTATGACACTTTTCTTCTGGGCAGGCTTTGTAGCATGCATTTTCACGCCTCACGGCCAATACTGTTCCTTTACACTTGAAATAGTAGCCAGCTTCTGCAGCTGTGGGGTCCGAAGCGGTAGCTTCGGCAATCATTTTCCATTGGGCATTACCGCCACCTGTTGGAAATTAAGAATTTGGTTGATTAGGAATGGAAGGTTTTGGTTACACACAACACAACGATTGTTATTGTTTATAGTGGAAAGTAGGAATTCAATGAATCCTGTATTCCAATACAGTTCAATTTTACTTAAATTTGAATTACCTCCACCCCGTGGACCAACAAGACTTCTTGCTTCCACATTCATGCCTTCATTATCATACCATCCTCTCAAAATATTAGCTTCCGGAATGTCGGGGTTAACCTGATTTTCCAAAAAAATAACATGAATCAATCAACTGTCATAAACTGGAAGACATTTTTAAAGAAGTTAAACAAATACCGTTAGCATTGAAGAGTTCATCAAACTTAGATTCTTTCCATTGAAGTCTCCAACTCTGGCTCCTTTTACAGCTACCACCGGGTTTGTATCATCTTCGAAATCCTCGGCCTGTTTTCCCCACAGCGTAAGCACAACCTATAATTTTGGTAAAATGAAAATTATTTTCTTAATTTGAAACTTTTCATGAATGTTTTATTATATTCAGGCACGCTTGTCTTTCGTCGATTTAATAATAGTATTACTAGTAATAATAGTAACAGTACACACCTCGGTGTTAGTACGATCAACCAAAGTGATGTCACGCTTTTTTAATTCCCTGCCATCTTTCTTCGTGGTCACTGAGCCAAGTTCACCGCGGTGTTTACATACTCCCACAACGTCTACGGAAAACAATGTTAATACAGAATTATTTCTAAATCTGTCAGAAAAAACGACTTTCACTTCTGCCGATACTCTACCAATAGAAGTATTCATATTATTTTCCCATACCAATAATTTTGTCCTTGTCGACGTTTTCAATTAAGCCGATTTCCGTGAACGAGAAAGACACAGTTGGAATATCGGCGTCAGCTTCCATACAAGGCATTATCTGAGTTTCGTTTGTGAAACTTAATTCATAGTCATGATTCAGTGAATTAAACTGCTTATTTGAAGGTTTGGCTTGAAACTTGGAGATGATGTAAACGTCGTTCACCTACACATTACAATTTAAATTATTTTCAAAAGCCTTAAGATGTCTCCCTCAACATTTATTTAGAAGTTTTAAGATTAATGAATCACCACTTACAGTGATGAGATCATAAAACTGATCGACAGCGTTGTTGAATCCTGTCATTTTAATTTCTCCACTCTCGTCCAACAATTCAATGTTGAAAAGCCTTCCATCTCCTCTTGAATTTGACCATGTTCTGATCGTACTTTTATTTGTCACGCGCGCTCTAATAGTAGATTTGCTGCGAAATAAAAGTCATTGGTCAAATTAGTCCGTCTATGATGGAAAAACAATCAATGGCTGCTGCAGATTGCTGGAAACAATTCTTGTAGAATACCTGTTGTAAGGGGTGATATCCCGAATTGGAACACAACCGGAATCTAATAACACAGTCCCAGCCGCTGGGGCTTGGTTGCTTCGACCGTTGACACCGTTGGTTCCATTAACGGCTGCCGGCTTTGATTGGCCATAAAAAGACGTTGCTGATTTTTGAGGAAATTCCGTTTTTACGGCTGCAAATTCAGTTCCAAACGTTTTTTATTTAAAATAAGACATTTAATCGTTTAAAAAATGGTAAAACTTTATTTTCAGCACACCCTGTGTCGGAGGCTGTGCTGCATCACGCGTTGCCGATCCTTGACCTGATCTCCCACTGGCTCCATTAGCCTCTCCGTATGGAACTGGGTTTCCTATCTTATGTCCAACAACAGCTCCTTTTGCGAGTACAGTCAATTCCAAAACGATAAGCACTCGTTTGTGGGCACTGTAAACAGCATTTCAAGATTATTTTTAGAACTTGCCAATCTGTTTTTAACTGTAAGACAAATAAATAATGAAGAAAAGGACTAATAGCTACTTACTTGTCCCCAACATTGTTGTTAATCAACTTTTCAGCTCTGATGATGCAATTGTTATCAAGTTCACCGCTTGGCACCATATCATTTAGCTGGGTGGCCAGCATTGCAAAAGTGTGGGTGTGCAATCCATCGGAAATGTTTAACCGGAAACGGTCGGCTCCACCTGCTCCAGCAATCCTTTTAAAACCCTGGATAATGTGCATTTACACAAAAAACTTAACTGACACTGTCCACTACGCATAAATAGTACTATAATTGATGAGCAGAGACTCGATTTAAAAATCATGTATAACATCAAAATGTTCGATTTGTACATATTATTATTTACCAGGATTTGAAATACCGGTTTTTCCACTTCATCACCCTTCATCAGCGCCTAAAAAAATTGAAAGATATCAAATTCAATCATCAATTAAGTAAGACAGAAATCCTAAATAATTATACTAGAATTTAACATAAATAAATACATAAAATGAACACATACACCCACTGCACCAGTTGTGAGTTTGATATCCATTTTTGATAATTCTTAATGAAGCACAATAATTAAAATGTATTCTTCGCTTCCAACTGAAATTATAACACTAATTGTTTGTTTTTGTTAGTAAGTTTTTACTTTCACTGTGCTAAATATTAAATTACAAAGAGCGGAATATTTTTTACGCGAAGGGTTTCTTTGCTAATTTTTAAACAGAATCAGCTGCTGTGGAAAACCACACATCCAACTCCAATTAAAAAACCGGAGGCAATGAGATTATGAGATATGATATGCTAATAAAAACTTAATTGTCAATAATTAACTTTTTTAAGAATCAATTTATCTCTGTTTGAACAACAACACTCAACTCAAGAGCTTTCAGCTTTCAACTTCGATCGACACTGTCAAAGAAAGAAAGGAAGGAAGCAAAAGACTGGACTGGACTGAGAGCCGCCGAGAACAGAAAGTTGACAAAAAAAGCAGAACGAAAAATGTTTTGGCTCTCAAATCCAACAAGAGAAAAGCCCGGTTCTTCGCTGACGTTTTCTTTGTCGCTGTCTCATTCCACTTACGTCTACAACTGGGGCATCCTGATATTTTTCATGCACGTGTGCGTGCATGTGTAAGCATTTAGCTAATGAAATGGTTTTAGCAGTAAACTGAACCAGTAGTGACCAGCATATGAAACAATCTAAATCTTTTATACCTTTTTATCCAGAATTACGTATGAAAAGTCGTTTGTATCGCTGGCCTTAGTCAATAAGGACTCTAAAAGTCCAACCAAACTATGCAAAAATAGAATCCAAGAATATTTGGATTGGAAGTTCCAATTTGGAACTACTTTCCTTCCACAACAGACTATCATCCATTATCATGCATGAGTAAATAAGTGAAAGCATACAAACATTTTTAGCAGGTTGTGCGCTTTACTCATCAAATTATTAAATTAAAACTATAATTAATCAATCAATCTGTTTACTTATGCTAAGAAAGCAAAACCAAGAAGTTAACATGTTCATAATTATATGAAAAGTGATTTTTGCTTCTTGTTCCTTCATCCTTCTGAATTTTCCCGAATTCATTGACGCGTGATTATAATGTAAACAATTAAAATTCGAAATAAAACGTTCTTTAAACAGTGATGATGATGACACACGTATGACGTTTATATATAATAAGCTGGCCTGCAAATTGCAAATGCAAAGAATTGTTCAAGTATTTTATGACTTCATGACATGACATTAATTGCTCATTTTAGTAATTTTTAGTGTATAGTTTGTTTAGCAATCTTTGTTATATGCTCGTTTCATTATTTGCTGCATCATGATTTAATGTAATTTTAATATTTGATTAAATGTTTATTTAATACTTTTATGCACTTCTTTTTTTAAAAAAGAAGTAAAAACGTGATTTGCTCTTCGGAAAATTTGGTGGCCCTGAAAAGGGCCTTTGGTTTTGGTTTAGTTCATTGTACAGACTTTAACCTATCTTCGATGTAGGTTTAAGTTAAAACTATTAGTTGCAAGCGACTTTACAGACAGAATCCTGTATTTTTCTTCTTGCTTCCTCCAGTCAATCAAACAGTCATTTGTCGGGGCGTCCTATGAATTTATCTGGAGTTGGTATATTTGGTTACAGCCTTGGTTCCTTCGGACACCGCATGTTTTGACAATTCGCCAGGGAGGAGAAGCCTCACAGAGGTCTGGATCTCCCGGGAGGTGAGGGTCACCCTTTTGTTGTACTGAGCGAGTTTGGACGCTTCACCAGCGACACGTTCGAAAATGTCGTTGGCGAACGAGTTCATGATGCTCATCGCTTTCGAGGAAATCCCAACGTCAGGGTGGACCTGTTTCAGGACCTTGTAAATGAAGTAGGAGTACGAGTAGACTTTGAACGAGAATTTATTCTTCTTTTTGTCCTTCTTTGTTGTGTCCTTTCCTGCTCCTGCTAATTTCTTGGGATTCTTCTTTGGCGTTTTTGTCGCTTTTCCTCTGGTATTCTTTGGGGGAGCCATGATAAGCAATCAAATGATGGGAACGGTAGTTCGATGTGATGTTAAAGTTTCTTTTTCGGTAATAGTTACAGGAGTCAGGAGGAAAGGACCGTTGTTACAAGCGTACAAGGTCAAGAATAAATGTCTACAAAATAATTTTGTCGCATGGGTCTTATTTATATAAGGTTCAGTTGAGTTGAAATGAAAAAGAAACGTTACAAACGTTACGAATTTTGCATGATTTTTCCAGCAATTTATTTACATAGTACATTTTATATATGCTAATAATAATAAAAGTAAATGGACAGTAAATGCTCGAAACGTCGAGAGTCTCGACTCGAGGCATTATTGTACATTCCACTTCCATTCTAAACCGTTAGATATCAATACACAATGAAGAAAATATCCATGAACAGAAATTGTTTGCTGTAGCAGCACTAGCAGTAGCAGTTAATGAAAGAAAACGAAACAGAGAATTTTATAGTCGTTAACAAATCTTCCTCAAAATCATCGTGTTGAATTTATCTGAAGGTAGAATACCTTCAATGGCTTCAAGGGAAAAATATTTTAAAATCCAGCAAATTATTTGCATTTGAAAAGCCCATTGTGTATGCTATAGTTAATGTATGCCATGCCCATGCTTACAAACTGCATGGTTTTGGTTGAGTTATACCTTTGTCTCTCATATTACTCGCTTTTGTAAATACATACACCAAATTCCCATAGCTTATGCCTACATAATCTTTCACCTATTAAAGGTACACCATACCTGACAGAGTTAATTCAGTGGCCTTCCTCGCTACTTATATGTAAGATATGGTAAGATAGTTACATATTACATTTATACATATGCCCACACCACCCCAAATATTTCCATTATGTCTTTATGTTCTTCTTCATAAGAATTGTGCTCTTTATTATAAAGAACGCCTAACCATAAAATGAAGCCACTGCAGCCACCGACCAAGTTCGTCCGCACACTGGGGTATAAATAAAAAATTCTTGTGAGTCGCCCTCATTCTTGTTTTCGTCTTCTCTTGACTCAGTTCGTTGGTTTGATATTCTCGGAAAAAGTTCTTTTTTACTTCTTTGACATTTTCTTGACTGCGAAAGAAATAACCAGGCAAAAATGACTGGCCGTGGAAAGGGAGGAAAGGGGTTGGGAAAAGGAGGAGCGAAGCGTCATCGTAAAGTTCTTCGCGACAACATCCAAGGTATTACCAAGCCAGCCATCCGTCGTTTGGCCCGTCGTGGTGGTGTCAAACGTATTTCCGGTTTGATTTACGAAGAAACCCGTGGTGTCCTTAAGGTCTTCCTTGAGAACGTCATTCGTGACGCTGTCACCTACACTGAACACGCTAAGAGGAAAACTGTAACAGCTATGGACGTCGTCTACGCTCTTAAGCGTCAAGGAAGGACCCTCTACGGTTTCGGTGGTTAAACTTTCACTGGCTCCCTTGAACTATGAATTAATGACGGCAACAACAACTAAACCAACGGCCCTTTTAAGGGCCACCAAATTTTACGAAGAGCAAATCATTTCACAAATACTAATAAAACGTAAACGCATTTTTGAAAACATGAAACTATTTTTATTTTTGCATAAATTCATTGCAAACGCATGTAATTTAGAAATGAGCTTCATCAAACCATTCATATTTATACTCTCAATTGGTAATCTACGATTTTTTCATATTTCACCGAAAAATTATCTGGTACAGAAGATGAGTCATGTGTATCAAAATGACGTAGGTAAATAAATACAAAACACTTAGGTACGTATTTGGGGCGGATATTTTTTACTTCCCTGTTGAAAAGGGACATTGCCCTATTTAAAGTCGATATTGATTAAGGCACGTCTTTAAATCCATTCTGCACTACAATTAAAATGTGAATTTAAAAAATGATACATAATGTAATACTAATGATAGCTAATAATTAGTACATTTATTGACGTTCTGCTGCCAAAATATGACAGATCACCCAAAATTCACATTTTAGTTTGTAATAATCGACATTTAAATGATTTGCATTAATCTTTTTCTATAGTATAACAATTTCTACAGGTATAGCATTAACTTGCATTAATTGACCATAATAATTTTGCAAGGCTGTGAACGTGTACCTCGGCATAATTAGTTTAAATGATTGAATTTGGTATAATTTTTCGGTCATTATCCTTTCTTTTGAAGCTGGTTTTCACCAGCTCAGAAACGAGCGTTATTCATTATGTCGTGGTTTTATTTAGTTTCAGCAAACGTAATGGCTCTTTCTTTACTTGATGCATGATTAGTTTCTCCTCTGAAGAGAAGGTTAATTGCATTTAAAAGAGATAACGTTTATAAACGTTTCTTTATTTTGCCCAACTTTCTATTACTCATGAAGAGCCGACTTTAGGATGCAAGTACGTCCGCACTGTGAAATACTATCAGAGCCGACCCCTGAATAGAACAGGCGAGCTCGTTTCATTCCAACTCAACTCCCCCTCAACTCAACTCAATATCCAACTCGGCCACCTGCTTATAAGCAAGCTCAGCCCCATTTCAGGTCTTCATTCTCAATTGTGTTCTTGAGCGCTTCTCTGTTCATTCGTAAAAGCTCACCATCATCATTTTATTATTTGACTTTAAAGAAAGTTTGAAAAACCTCATAAGTCAACCATGTCTGGTCGTGGAAAGGGAGGAAAAGTCAAGGGGAAGGCAAAGTCACGTTCCAGCCGTGCAGGGCTTCAGTTTCCCGTGGGTCGTATCCACCGTCTTCTTCGCAAGGGAAACTACGCAGAGCGTGTCGGTGCTGGGGCTCCAGTCTACTTGGCTGCGGTGATGGAGTATTTGGCCGCTGAAGTTTTGGAGTTGGCCGGAAACGCAGCAAGAGACAACAAGAAGACCCGTATCATCCCTCGTCACTTGCAACTGGCAATCAGAAATGACGAAGAGTTAAATAAGTTGCTCTCTGGTGTCACCATCGCCCAGGGAGGTGTCCTCCCCAACATTCAAGCTGTGCTTCTGCCCAAGAAGACTGAAAAGAAATCAGCTTAAATCTCTACTTAACATCAGTGTGTTGTTCTTTGACTTTGTCAATGATACCCAACGGCCCTTTTAAGGGCCACCAAAATTTCCGAAGAGCAATTTTTCACAGGTTTTGTTAGATTTTTTATTTATTTATGAACTTCCGTATATCATCGGGAGTTAACGCTAGTTTGAAACAAATGTTTACTTTTTTGAATGATAAATAATAAATAATATTTAGAGAATCGTCTTTCAATTACATATAAAACTGCATTTTTAAATGTGTTAATACTTTCCAAAGAAAAATGAGCCATGAGTATGTACAAACTACATGAATTGATGCATGATAAAACTTTCTTGCCGAGGCTTTGTTTCGCGGAAGGGGCTTACGTGATCTTTTTCGGGTGGGCTATGGCACGCGCGTGCATGCAGTCAATATCAAATCAAGCAGGAAGACATATAAAAGCCGGAACGTCAAATATAAAAGATAAAATTAACAATTTATAAATTCATAGAGGTTGAAAGATAAAGAGCTCTTATTTAACAAGAGAAATTATCAAAAATTGGAGTGATTTTGAAATCCAGCAAGTAACATTAAATAGCATTACCCTAAACGATAAGTTTTCGAGCCCTTTGCTTTTACTTATTTTATTTTAACGTGCTAGTTGATGGTTACGACTGTCACAGAATAAAACAGCATTTCTGGAATCAGTAAAAAATGTGTCCCCCAACAAGTTTGAATTTCAGATTCTGCAAACCCGTCAATTAAGTTTCCATTTACAACTCATTAATAAACTACGAAACATGAAACCTCGTTATGCGAATAGTTAGTATTAGTAACCCGAAATCATAACGTAACGAAATGTTTTTCAATCGTTTCCTGACCATTAAACCTGACGAATTTTTAATGAGTCACATCAGTCATCATTTCATCGTAATCCAACGTGTCTTTCCCGTTTCGCCCCACTTTTCCATGCAAAAAGGAGCTATTTTTACTTTTCCCTTGCTGCTAGCTCCAAGTAAAAAATCATGCTTTGTGGACATGACCGTGTCCACATTGCTCCTTGCTTTCGTGCAAACCTGCACGTACTCACAATTTCCCCATTCGGTCTCCTCGTGACGATCATGTCACACCACTTCTTTAGGCTGTCTTGGGCTGGCCACT
>VYYJ01002418.1:0-21759 GCA_021029165.1 Cyphoderus albinus | reverse complement strand
TCAATTTAAAAATAATGTGAAGTTTCTAAATGCTAGGTCTCCATTTCACATTTCTGCTCTACTCAAACGGTTGCAAGCAAATCACAATGAAAACGGCGATTGAATGCATCACTTTATGAAAAGCTGAAAACTAATATGTATGATGTGAGTAAATGTTTGCAGGCATTGATATCAAAGATCTATGAAACTGTGTAATTGTGTCCGCTTTAATCTATGGTATCGATAATTTTTCAGCATGACATTTTCTAATAAATAAGCAAACGATTTGGTGTGATTTATTTAGTACAATGTCTTAAAGACAAATGATCAATTTCAAAATATTCATAATGGCAATAGTAATTATTTCATAAAATGAAGTTTTATAGCCCAGAACGTGAATAGTGACTTTTAAAGATATCTTAAACCGTACCGTAAAATTTAAAGTTTACATACGAGATGCAGTCATTGCTTTACATCGCATGACTGAACTTGCATCTTTAAAAAAGGATTTAACTTATCTCGGTAAAATATGTCAATTAACTACTTACTATGTATAACTCAGTTTACGATACGAACATCTTAGGAAATAACTTATGATTATGATTAATTTATCAGCAATTAATGTATAAACTTTGATACAGACATTTATGTGTCCTCTAACGTTTAACCATTAATACTCACAGCTTCTTATTTCTGTAATTATCAACTAGAAATTAATTAAATGTTGGTTAAAATTTACCCTCTTAAACTGCTACAAAAAATGTTTGGAAACTAGCAGCTAGTGATGTGGATGTGATGATTATCTGTGAAAGATTAGATTTTATTACTTCTTATGTAATACCTTATTCATAAATAATGTTGCTTAAATATTGTTGTAAACAGTATCACTGCACGAAACAATTACCTACAGATTCATTCTGCAAATTTACATATTTACATACATTTTTAACCGATGCTGCGTAATGTCAGGCCCCATAAATCCCCAAAATATTTTAATTTTGTCTTGTCCAAGGTTATCAGCGACCCATCCAAGTAAAAGCTACTTTCCAATAAAGTGAAATTCTACCAAGTAGAAGCGTTTACACCTGCTCAATTTACAAACTCCTTACAAACACTGATTTGAATGAAACATGAAACATTCTTGAAACACCCCACGGATAATTTTATCATAGCTGCTTTGACGAATGCTGAACTGAATTTACTGAATTCATATCCAACTTAACTCACACAGTAGTGAATATCTTAATTTAATTTTCAAAGTACATAGTAACTTTTGCATTCAGAATGCACACACAAAGAAACCGTGTGGACTACCATTTTCAAGTGATTAGGATTAAATAACCATACAATTGAAATTTTACTGCATGACTTAATTCCACAATAATCGATAGTAATAACCGGAAAGAAATTACTTTACATTACATACACAATGCTTACGTTAAATTTACCTTTGCAGATTTGGTAATTTGTTCACGTTCTCAGAGTACCGTCGTGCATTTCCCGTGCAAAATAGTTGGCCAAGAATAGATAACTTTTAACAGAGTGAATGACACTGCAGTGGGTGCACCATTCCTTGCTGCATACATTTGGCAATACACCGAGGGCTGCGTTTGTCGAATGCATTCGCTGTTGTAACAATCCAATTAAAAATTCTTAATGTACTATAAAAAGATTCCATGAAAGAAATATTAAGAAAAGATTTTACTTACCTCTAACAAAACCTTCCGCAGGAATTCCAAAGTTGCGTTTTGCAGGCCACATGACAGGTTGATGTTGTTGTGCCATTAACTGGACTCCCAGAGCTTGACCAAGTGCAGACAACGGTATCGGTCTCAGTTTGTCCACCAGTTTCATCCCACCTGCAGCATTTTCATAATGAAGACGTCCGACAGTTCCTGGTATTACATCGGTTGCACCATGACGGGCGTTCAGTTGCGATTCCACCATTTCCGGTGTGAGAAGCAGTTGCCTATTTACATACAGCGGAACGTTTGGCTGATCCTCATCGTATTTGAAACGAGCAGTTCCGGATGACATTGGAGCATCTTCCCAGTTGTTATCATCGTTTCCATCCTCCTCCTCGTTTACTACGTCTTTGTCTGTGTGGGAATTCATTTCTGACGAGGATGAGGGAAAGTCAGACTGGAAAGGCAAATCAGTGTCAAGTCGCTGCGGTGGTCGACCACCACCTTCCCCTCTGCCTCCTACTGACTCTCTATGTATACTCATCAACCGGCCCGTGGCTGCACTGTGCGACACTACATTTTAAATTGCATTTAAAACAGTCATATATCATTAAGATGACAATCGCATTAAGAATTTAATGTCACATTTATTGCCCTATGTAAGACGAGTGGGGTTTGTTTCATTCCACCTAATCATGAATGAACGAAACTGTGTTTACGACTTTATTTTTAGTTAGTGCCGAGAATTAATATGGAAGTATGGAGAAAGGTGCGATGCGACTGATTCGAGTTGGCCTACACCTACGCAACATGAATCTGAAATCTTGTCGCAGCCCCGTGAATATTGATTGGATGATGCGTAGGTATTAAGTATTTATTCTCAGCATCCTTGTGACGCTTCCTGGATTTTCTCATCACTTCAATTTGAACTTTTCCTTGAAAAGATCTAAACGTTTCCTTTTTTGAAAAACAAGTCCGTTTTAAAAATATCAAATTGCAAACATTATTAAAATCTATAAATAACTCCAGTTGCGCATCCGACTTCTAATTTTAGAAGCGGAATTTCTAATTTTGGTGCGATGTTTTGATGAGCCTAACTAGTGCCTTAATTGCAGTGTTTTACTGACACTAAATCCCGTCTTTTGCAGGACGGAAGTACTTTAATATGCATGTTTTATGCATGTTTCTGAAGAGGACTTTTTGAGAAATTTGTACGGAAGCATTTGAATGAGTGAGAGTAATCTTTTGATCTTTGGAGTAATCTCTAATGAGATGATCCATACAAGTTAGGATCAAAAGACTTATTTACCTAAGGGGAAAGCGGGCGAGACTAGAGATCTAGTCTAGATCATAGAAATATGCAGCCATCTATTTCTGCATAATTCATTAAAGGTGCAAGGAGATTTGTATTTGTAAATAGTTAAGTGTTATTCTAGTTATTGAATAACTTACCCTTCATTTATATTTATGATTGAAGTATGTGTAAGAAAAGAATGAACTTTATCAAAACATTCACCCAAAATTGTTTTCACAGACCGTGTAGAGTATTACGTACGACGAGTGCAATGCATAATTCCTTAATTTAGCCGCGGACCCTAAAAAGTTCACCTGTGGGTTGCTGACGTTAATCAAGAGACTAGGGAATTGGTGTAAACTACGTATGTAAACACATTAATTATGGTGAAACTTTCTACACTGTCATTTACCACGCACAATGATAAGAAATGTGCCATTGATGTTGTTGGGTATAGAAAACCTTAATTGCAGCAGCAGATAAAATGTATTGAAAGAAGTCAACCAATGCAGTGTTGGCTTAATGGGGCAAGGTGAAAGCATTGAACCTTTCCCATTAGTCACAGTCCTACCACACATAATGCATTTTGCTTGTCAGGCTTATTAAAATGTCACCGAGTCAGAATATGCGATAGTTAAGGTGTGGCGTTTTGTGCTTTTATGTCATCACCAACATCAACACACCTACGTTTGAACAATTCATCAAAAACAATAAAAACGAAGATTAAAAGTTCATAGTGAAATGCTTTTTACCACGCAGAGGCTATAGGAGAATGGGAGAGATGACGATATTGATGTCGTCTGCGAGTGAAAGCTTTCCCCAGGAATTATAAACTTTTCCTGTTTAAATGCAAATGTTGTGAGCTGAATGGTTAATATAAAAGTGTAATGTAGACTGATATTTTCTGCAAACAATTTCATAATTATGAGGTATGAGTCGAGTGGTGTCTTTTGCGAAAGAGAAACTTACAATATTTTCCAATTACGTCACAGACACCTATAAATAGTGAAGACTTGTTTAAAAGTTGTACAAAAACATGAATGGCTGAATGCGTACTTGACAATCCAGCGTTAAGGAGTTCAATCATCACGTCATTCAGGATGTTATTTCATTTTAGGAAATTTAATGGAAAACGGGCTTTCTTAGGGTTTGGCTTACACTTCTTTTCACGGCTCTGTAATACACAATACAGCCAAAATAGACAATGGGGAAATGTGGAAGTGAGTAAGAGTAAAAGGAAAAGGAGTGAACAGTGAACGATAAAAACTACTATAAACATGTCAAAGCACAGGATTCCTTTTGAGTCTCAGTTTGCTTCGCTCAGTCATTTACAAACTCACATTTCATTTTGATTTCGGTGAACGAATCTTCCTTGTCTTTCATTTTCAAACAGAGTTGTGCAGAAAATGAAGCACAACGAATACGAATTTTGCATCGCAATATAATATCATCTCTTCATCACTTTGTACTATGTTTCACAATTACATTTGTTAGTGAGGCAAATGAAGCAACAGACGGCCTCTGTTTGCTTTACACTTAACGTAATATATAACGTACATGGAGAGAGTGGACATGAATGAATGATTGTTATAAAGACGCTCGTTCTTATTACGTTAGATATGATTTATTATGCTTTGTAGCTGAAGCCACCAAACTGTCGAAAATGTGGCTAAATTAAGTCGCCTCCGCTTTTATGCACATATTTACCAAATCATTGAGAGATTACGGTACGGTTCATTTACCCAGGCTATCATGTCCTAATTGTAATGAGCTTATCCTCTATTAATTTAGTGCACATGGCTCACTCACACAACATTTTATCTTGCCGTCTAATTTGTGTTTCCCCTACTATAAATGTAACTGGGGGCTCGGTTCTTCTCCTTCGAAAAGCGGAAAGGACAATAAAAACTTCCTTTTGGTCGTAACAATTCTCTTTAGATGGAAATGGAAACTGGATTATCTTCTGACTGAGGGGGTCATCCGTCACTCAGCAAAATGCAAAACGTAAAGAAGCTTGGCTTAAAGAGATTTGTTAATGTTTAATTCGTAGAAGCAAGAAATGAATCATTATTCTCATTTCTTGCCCGAAATAACCTGCTTGCTTAATTAAAGATTCCTTATCCTTTCGTTGTACATAAAATGTATTGAAAGTGTTATGTTGCGTGCTTCCACTTGCAGAAGAAATAAAAACATTTCACTGACAATGACAATCCAAATAGACATCTTACTCTTTTTATTATGTCTTCTATTACGTCTGTCTCAATATCTGCATCACGATTTCAATTTTCCACTGTCTCCAACTTTCTCCGCTTCCGTAATAAAAATGCAGTGAAAGATAAAAATTATTCTTTGCGTTGCTGAAAATTGATGAATGCATAAATCCATCTTCTCTTACATAACTTCCTTGTCACACTTGTCATTATCCAATATCCAGCACCACCCACCTAACTAATGTTTTTATGTATTGTGTGACGAAGAATGAAGATGAAGGGTGCAATTATTGCACACATAAATGGGAATTGTAACAACCCCGCATGAAGTATGAAAGTGTTTTGAGCATTGCTCATGCTTTTCTTTTTATTAAACCATTTCCTTTCAAGTAGTGAGAAATAAAACAGTTCTTCGTATTTGAAAGAGGGCGATAAAAAGCTGACTCAAGACTCACTGTGAAAATCCCACTTTCAGTTTTCTAGGTTCCAGGAAGTCGACTGTTGAGTTGACATATAAAGTATTGGGGAATCATTGAATTCAATTACTTTTGTTATTTCATGTCAATCAAATGCACCATTTGTTCATTTTGTCCATTATTTCTTTAAATCAATATAAATGATAGTTGTGAGCGATAGTGCGATTCCTCCATTTTATTAAAAATGCGATACACTTCATCTTACTGTATTCGTATTCGACACTCGTATTCAAGCTTCTAAAATTTTTAATCTTTTTTTAAAGCTGTGCAGGTATTTTGTTGCAGTTCTCCAATTTATTTATCAGTGTGGATTTCTGGGAAATTTGTAGAGAGAGAAATTTGCACAATTTTAGTTCACGCTGGACTTGGATGAAGTGGGTAGATGATAGTGGGCACAACAGTTGAATAAATTAATTAATGAAACTTTCTTCTTATCCCTTCACCCGTATCACTTCAAAAAGTTCAATCTTTCGCAAGCAATTACGTTGTTCAATTAGACTTTGATGGTTATGAATGATGTTTTTCCATTGTGGCATTTTCAAATACGATTAATTTTTCTGTCAAAGTAAACGGGAAAACTGGGATATAGCATAAAAATCTGAAACGCTTAAAGAACTACAAAGAAAACCACAAAGGCCACTTGCCTTGAATTGGGCATAGGAAATTTTGTTCGTTGGAGTGAGTGCGTGCGATACAAATGATCGATGTCCTATATTACCCGTGGGTGGACGGACGGACACACAACGAGCAGAAGAGACGAGTTGGGAATTGGGTAATTTATGAATTGAATGGCTAAGCGAAAACTGACGCATTAACTAACTCAACTACAAAGATAATTTCCACTTGAAATGCTGCATATTTTTTTCTATTTTGAGACTTCGCTTCAAGGATGTCACAAATGCTTACTTGCGATTCTTTGAGTTGTATTATGTATTGATTATTAATTTTCCAGTTTTATTTATTTGCTCCTCATTAACAAACACTTCAAGTTCAAAAGAAATATCTTTGTCCTTTTGTATCTTTCTCATTAACCATTTTGGCATTTCGTTTGAACTTTGAATTGAATTGAAGTTACAGGGTTTTAAGTAGAAATGAACTCAGGTCCAGACGATTATTATTACAACAATATTGTTACAACAATTCCTAGTTCTGTCCACTCCGTTTCAAAATAGTCGAGTTAAAAATGAATTAAAAACATCGACTTATTAAAACCATTTTCAGAGATCCAACTAACCTTGATGGGTTTTGCAAATTTTGCAACAGCCAACCATCCACAACTCATTTATCATTTTTGACTCGCATACATCTATATTTGAAAAGGCCCACAGGATTGGTTTCTGGGAAATTCTATTCATGCTCTTACATAATAACTATTGTAATTATGCTGAAAGCCCAACTCGTGGTATGTTAGATTTGTAAAATTGACTCATTATAATCCAGAGTGCAATGAAATTTTGTAAAAGAGCTATTGGCTGCTGTTCTAGAATAAAACGTGATTTCGTTTTCGAAATAATTTTTAAAAATAAGTTCAAATTATATTGGTAAACCCGAATTTGAAACAATTTTCTGTTTCTGACAATTTTCTGACACTGTAAATCTAAGTCTGGTTGACATTTGTGAATGTTGGAGATAGGAAAACATTTTTGTGGATAAAACATGTAATTCTTCACACTTGTGCTTAATTCAGTACAATACGTAACGAAATGGAACAGATATTGTAAGATGCAGAATTCTGTACATGTGCTTATTACGTACTCATACTCATGCCTCTAAACTAAAGGACTGCACTTGCACGTGCTTCACTTAGAATTAAAAAGTAAGTCTCTAAATTTCAAGCTTTGAATAATACCTTTGTCAAAGCATAAAAAAAAATTAGAGATTACGAAACATGATACTTTATTTAATAAAGTGAAAAGAATGGTCGTCGGTTGAGGAGGTGTAATGCTTATTTTGTATTATATGACCAAAGGATAATTCTCTTCCGGGTGTTGCATTGGCTCTGTCACCAACACGCTTTCGAAGCACGCCTTCCCGAAGTAACCGTTGCATTGCTTTATTGGCAAGGCAAGTAAAATCTTGTAGATTCGTGAAATTGGGACTCACTGACGCCACTTTAATCATCAGCATCAACAGATAAATCAGCAGCATGCTAGAGATAAAAGAATTGAGAAGTGTTTCATCACATGTAAAAAGTAAATCTGTTGCGGCTTTGTTTACTTATTGCTTGTTTTTAGGCTTCACCAAAGCGTTGGATCGAGTTCCCCACTGGTTTTCCAACAATTTGGTTGCGTTACCAAATATTTTTCATTGCTTTCATTCATAAGAAACACAGTCTTCATAACTGTTTCTATAATGGCACTGGCAAGCGCCTTTTGTCCAAGTTTCACTTTCACTTTGTTCTAGATTGATTTCCTTTTGAGTTTTCACACTCACGACTCACATGTGACTTTAGTTTAAACATGTGACCATTGACCAAAGGAACAGCAGACCACAACATTAACATGAAAGACTTATGAATGTGTCGCAGTAGCCTAAAACCAGATAAACAGGTCAAAGAAGAAGTCTGACTTCTGCATCAAGAAATTTACCTGATAAATAACGGAACACGCAACGTTATGTTTTATGCATGTATGGGTTTAGCTGGAAGATACGTTTAAAATATCCCTGACTTCCTGAGTTATATATTTATATGATTTGTTTTCATTAAATTTGTTCACGTGCTCGTCTCTCTAAGAAGCAGACGATAATTAACTACCTATTTAAAACGGCGTATAGAGTCGCTTAGCTTTCCCCTAGTATTTTACTACTTTTGAAGTGTAATGAAATGGCAAATTTTGTGGTAATGTATAACAGTTAATTGAGCCACGGTATGATTTTAGTCACATTATGTACTTGATTTAATCAATTCAGCAAACCAACCTATTAGTTAGTTCTATTTTGGCATCAACATGTGAGATGCGAAGGTGGTTAATAAATACGAGAAAACGATTATATGGAAGCTTGAAAGTTAGATATAATTAGTATTCCAAGAAATTAATGCAGGGTTACACATGATATCTGACATTCACTTTACTTCTTTATATACTTAGACTCCGTGTCCCTGAGTCTGTGAAAGTCTTTGAGCCTTGAGCGTGTTTATGTAGGTGGGTTAATTCATTCGGATAGATTTCAATTATTTACTATGCTCTGTACATTATAACCTTTTAAAAAGCTATCCTTTTGGGGTAAAGTGAGATATTATTATTTGTACCTGTCTTTCATTGTAATTATAATAGAATTACATTTTACATTTACCCCCTACATCTGATTACATGTTTCTTTTCAAATGCGATGTACTTTGTTCATTAAAATGAAAATGTTACATTTGAAACCTGTGCTATTTGCTCCGAGCTATAGGCTAGTTCCTTACGTCCCGTAATGAAAAAGAAGCATTTTTGCTTCTGCTATATAATCCAGCATTCCGTAATGCGGATGTGGGGGTGTAAATTATATTAAATAATTTACCCAAACTCACAATTTCCGGTGCCACAATTAAATAATGTTTCAATCATTGGAAATATACGGTGTTTACTAGAATCATGACTTCAACGTGAAAACAAGTTTCGTGTGACGCACGGGCAAGACTAATTAAACAGCTATAAGAGCTAAGCGCTACTTTCAGACGTCAATTTCCATTCAGATTCCCAAACACCACCTAGGTTTTTCTTGGTAATATTTGAACAGTCGGAACAGTTACCTTTACATTGAGATATTTACTTCTAGAAAATTGAGATTCCAAAAATAATACCCTATAAAATTGGTGTATCAAGTTTTCTCATCAATTAATTCAATGAAAATGTTGTGAAGTTCAAGTTATTAAGCCATATACAATCATATTTGATTTAATGGTTTAACATTCTCGGTAGAATATATAAAATATGATTTGATTAATTCATTTGATAACAACTATTGTTTGCATATCCAGTTAAATTCAGTATCCAGTAAATAAAATGTCATTTGGCTTGATGTTTCTTAAGATATGCACAATTTGTGTTAGTGTCAGAGATATTTGAGTGATCTGTTATGATTAATGTAACATGCTGGAATACAATATTAAGAAAGCACAACACACAATCACTCAACATCTCGACAACCCTTCCAGACAGAAAAGATGATGATAATCCATGGAAAATTTAACAACATGACGATTTCTGTTGGCAATTTTAGAACGTTTTTCGTCCTTGTGGACACAAGGCAATGAGTGTCAAAACAAGTAAACAAAAACCAGTTTTCGTCCTAGTTAGGTTAGGGTGTGCGTCCGTGATTGTTTGCTTTTTCAGTATTCATTTTTGTTGGTAAAACGAATGGGACTTGTAACTCGATATACTTTTTATTAGTTCATTGGTCACACATCTAGTATTCCAATTAAGATGGAACCGCTAATTAAGTCTAGTCTGAGAATGTTTATTTACGATGATCAAGTGTCCGTATTGTTTCATTTCTCACTACTACATATTTGTGTACTTTCTCCCAATATTATCTTTCTGTACATGTTTCAACGTTCACATCCTCAAAGTTGGTGAATTGTTGGGGGAGTTTCATTAATTTTGGGTCTGAAAATCATAAATCACATTTTGTTGCATAACTGGTACAATATGATTGCTTCGATATGCATTTATTTGCTGTCACCGGTTGCCCCATTTCGTTCAATCTCCTTTTGTTATCGCAGTTGAGTTGAGGCATTCTTGAACCCACGCTTTTGTCTATTTATAATCTATATAAAGACACGAAGTTTTGACGCGTGGGCGTCTGTCGCTTAGGCTTTGATTTCTACTGTTCGTTTATTCATTATTGTAAACATCTCAAGCGTAATGCAACACTCTTTTACCAATAAACTCACCTGCTTAATGGTTTTATTTACATGATCTCCCGTTTATGTTGGGAAGATTGTGTCAAATTTCTTACAGATTCTACTTACGTATTGTCGTTTTTCACCACTTTGCTTACAAGTACTATGAGGAAGTTGCATAAGTGAGAAAAAATTGACATTTCTAAATGCTATGCTTTCTAACTACATTTATGAGATTGAAATGACTTTGTTCTAAACGTTCGTTCTATCTATAAGTTTGTTTTTGTTTTCCGAAATAAAATACATTTAGGGAGTATTAAACTTTGTTAGAATTACCCAATCCACATGCCGCTAGATAAGCAACGCGAAAGTTTTTTAAAAATTATACCTCGTTTCGTTGTTTTGGTCGGTATCACTTGTTGCGAAAGATAATTTTAAAATAAATAAACACGGAAGTCAGCAACTTTTAATTAGTAATTATTTATAGATAAATAAACATTCAATAAGTGTATGAATGAACTGGTATTTTTAGTTTTGGTACACTTGAAAAAGTTCCAGTTCAGACACCTTTCACAATCCAAGATCACCGGTGTGTATAGGCATTGCTATTAACCCTTAAAATCTCTAATCGACACCTTCACCCACCTACTAAAGTCAGGCAAAAAGCTACGGTAATATTTTCTAGACCAACATATTTGGTTAGTTTAGTATTGATAAATATTTAACCTATGTAAGATCACCACCACAAGAAAGCCGCATTGATCCCACATTTGCCAGAAAAGGTAATGCGGTGGCGCATGGATGAATGTACATATACATTCGTCCATGGCAGTGGCGGTGGATGTGTGGGAAAAATATTGAAGAAAGCTCAACGCATAAACATCATTTATCAAAACTGATACCAAATGTGAAGTTTTCAAAACTGTCTACATTATTCTTCAATCATAAAAGGTTAAGATTTAAAAGACTCGTGAAAATACGACAGATGCATTTTGAAAGAAATATTTTAAAGTAGGGCTACTAGAAAAGAAAAGTATTCCACGCTAGATTAATCTATCGCCTGTTGGTATTTGGAGTTTTGGAATTTACTAATAAATATATCGTGGCTCACATTACCTCACTCAATATTACTAAACAGTCCGGTACTTTTACCAACCCACCTTAAAATTGAATAAAGACCGCTGACGGAAACCAGTACAATAATCTGACGCATTTTCCCAAAACTCGAATACCCAATAACTATTCGAACCTAAACTTTTTCTCTTTTTTCGCAAATCTAGATTAAACTCGGCAAACTCAAAGGTATTATAAATTACAATGACTTTGTATCTTTGAAGGTTCGGTTTACAATTCAAGAAAGTTATTTTTATAATCCTTCACCATGTGGCTTCTGACATTTAACGGTTCCAAGAAAGAAAGATTTCGATTGAGTGAAATTTGAGATACAATTTAATTTACTTTTTATTCGGTACGTTTTATTCTTTGCATCTTTTTTTTTTGCATGTGCATTTTAGCTTGAGCTTTAGAGGATTTCACTAGAGTACAATCAAGTGGGAACAAAAATGCTAGAATTGTTTTTCTACACGATGATGACAGTTTTAACTGTTTGCTACCTTTACGACGTGAAAGATGCATGTTTTATTAGTTAGTACCTTGGCGTCCTGAAGTCTATGGAGAAAGGAAGAAAGAAAATTTCATGCGAAAACTAATAGCTTTCCCTTGTTTTTCGCACAGCAAACATGGGCACAGTGCAGTGGGGAATATTAAAGATAATGTATACACGATCAAGATGATCAACATGGGATTACGTCATAAAAGGACAGGAAGTTACCATTTCTGTGGTGAAAATGCATTAGTGTAGGAAAATGTAGTAATATCTAGATTACACACAAACATAATATCCAATGTGGTTTTATTCGTTATTCGTATAAAATAGTCTTCATCACTTCATCGTCCTGTATCGTCCGTTTCGGTTTTCGGTTTATAAAAGGGATGGGTCTAGTTGGTCTGACGAGAATGAGTGAGAAAGATGATGTAAGCTATTTTTTATACTTCCGTCATTTCGTATGATTTTATTGCTGGTCCAGTGAGTTCAGTCATTAATATTATATTAAATGTTAGTTTTCAATTTAGAAAATTAAGTAGCAGCTCATTAACTCCATATTGCCGGAGAAATGAGTAAGTCATCGAGAAAAACAACGTTCACTGATACCGAAAGTTAATGGGAAATAAACTCTTTAATAAAGACACTGTCATATGTCAGTTGCATGTTGCATTGCCGTATGCAGTTACTATAGGCATACGCTGTGCTGGATAGAATACTTTCTATTTTTACTAACTAGTCAACTCGAACATCGAACTGACAGATAAGTAAGCACGATGACAATAATATTCCTCGAAAGTGGTTGACAGTAATTATCATTATTACTGCGAGGATGATAGCTATGTGTCATGAAGGATTGAATGGAACCTAAGGTAAAGCGTGGTGAGTCAGGCTATATAATACAAAATTTAGTTTCCTTGCATCACCAAAAATTCACTTCATTCATATGACTTGAACAAAACGAGAATGAAAGATTATCCGTAACTTTCCACGGTAAACACAAGTGGATTACATAACTGGAAACTTTTGCATAAAACAACAAACTTTGAATTTTGATGTTGAAAGTCTAAACCGATCCTGACATGAAGATACAAAGAGTCCATTTATCAAGGGCAAAAGTTCTTATAGCTCAATTTATTTATACCTCGCTTTCTTTTCTTGAACAGAAACTTCCTACTATTTATTTACAGTTAAGATTACTTCGTTTCGTTTAGTTTGCCTAACCATTGGTTTGTGGGTCAGTCGAACGAGAGTTTATGAATAAATCATGCCGAATATTTCAATGAAAGGGAAACTTACAAAAATGCTAATTGACACACGAAGCCGCGTTTGACATGTCATATATAATCAATGTATTAAATCGTATGTATACTTTGGCCAATTCAGCCGTATGCTATTATTATATCTGAAAAAGGTCATATAATCAATCTTTAACTAAAAAACTATATATAACTTTTATCAAGTTTTCTTCTAATTAAATCCAACAAGCAGGAAAAGTTTGGTTCAGTCAACCACAGCACTGCGGAGAAAAGTCTCACCGTACTCGATGTACATAAAACGAATTGTTGGATCAATACTGAATTATATAACACTATTTGCCAACTTCGCCCAAAAACTAATTGATATTTAATATTTAATTGCATTGATCCAAGAAATAGTTGAACAAGATTCATCTTTGTAGTAAAACACTAAAGTGCACGGCTATTGGCTATCGCCTACACTCTACGTACACATGACACAATTAATTAGTGAGTTGATGTATTTTCTGGATAAATATTTCAACGTTCTCTCTTTGTCTACGGCGAGGTTCGGAAGTGGTTCCATCAAGTACCATGTATCATGTTAACCTTCTCTTTCTTTTTTGTACAACTGTTTTCAATTTGTCCCAAAGTAAGAAGCTTTTTTGTTCTTTTTGCTGACTATTGTCTATTGTGCATTTGTACTCACATCAGTACTTCATTCAAGTCTCGTTTGGTAGGGTGCGTTCATAAATGTGATGAATGACAATAAGAGAAACAGACTGTGACCTGTGACTGATGCATCTTTTGTCCGACACAAACAATCAACTCTTTCTTTGTTCTCGATTTATATCTCACTTACCTGTACCCTAAGACTAATGGAGCAAAAGTTTGCTGTTTATGTTTCTTCAATCATGCGAAAGTCCTCCGCAGATGAAATGAAGCAGTCAGGAATTTCAATCCTCATGAACTTTACAATGCAATGCATTGTTGTTGTTAATTACTTATGTATGTAAAAAAAAGTTCCCTATAACTTATTTCATTTCATCCAGTCACAGAGTACAATTAAAATATATATATATATGTTAGCTTGCGAAAACGTTGTGTTACATCATTATAGGTGATGAAATGAAAATACATGCGAGACATTGTATGTAATTTATTACATTCCGGTTGATGATCTCGTCATATTACACTGCTTTCCCCCCTTTTCGGCCTACTTTTTTATCTAAATATTGGATAACTAAAGAGTGTAAAGGATGCACATCCCACCTTCATTTGTCTTATAAATAATTATTCATATTGTGATCTACACTGAACTAAAGCGTTAACACATCTGCTGAACACAGATTGTGGATTTTCTCTTGTAAAAAGTGCTTGTTGCAATGTTGCATTTTGTTATGCGTGTTAACCGATTAAATGATTATTCAAGTTCCCAACTCTTAACCGGCACGGTTTATTATTCCTAGTTCCCAGAAGAAAAACAAACATTTTCTACATTACAATGTACTTTTACTTAACCTAAACCGGAAAAAGGAAACGTGTGCAGTTGAGTTTGTTAGTGACATGGTTTCAGTTATTACGACGCAGAAAATATGGAATTGTGCCCCTATATTTTTATGATAATGATGAAAAGTGGGGCAAAAAATACAGAGTAACCTACAAAAGGTTTTGGGAGATCGAAAGTGAAAGCGGAAATACTCAAGGAAAGCCACACTTTTCTTCAGTTCCAACCTCATTCGACATAAAGACGGAAATAGAATTGTACAAAAGAAACGCTCAAGTTTTCACTAGCATGTCTGCAGACTAGCTGTTGCACTCACTTCTTCGGTCAAAATGCACAGTTTAGTTTTAGTAGAAAAATGTAATACAAAGGATTCTGACTCGCCAATGTTAAAATAATTAATTTTATGCATTACTACCCCAGTCAACTAATGAATTCTTTACACACGGCCCTCGCGGTACATATATCAATCAACATTATCTTTTTCATTTGGAATAAACTAGTGTGCACTGTACACGCAACCTCTGACAAAACTAAATGTCAGTCAGCATCCACGATATGGCGGACAGGGGACTATTAAAATTCTTATAGACTCTTTTACTATTAATAAGTGAAAAACTCGTCTCAAACAAGCATATGTAGGTTCTTCCAATTTGGGGACCCACTTTATAGTTACAGAGAAAGTATTTTGGTCTGATCATTCTTGATTCATGACTCATTCATATGAGTATGACGAAATGTGGTCAAGAATGCTTGCGAAAAGCGGAAAAATGAATGAGGTGCTGAAAACCCGCCCACTTTCCCTACTACAAGACAGGATGTACTTGATAATTTTAGAATTAGAAAAGCGGTGAAAGTTGTTTGTACTTGGATAAGAAACATGAGAAAAACATTTTTACTTACCACACACCGTGCTCGCCAGAACAAAGATTGCAATTGTGACTAAAGATGCCCAACACATTTTTGATTTGTTTTGATTTGTAGCGAATACTCCAAGAAATGGACGCGTCAGAATATACAGATGTCTGGTAGACTGTTGATAGGTTGCGATAATTAAAAGTTGCACAGGACTCTCCCTTGTTGCAAAACTCCAATGCGAATCCAAGTTTAAAATGTTTTCCCAAACTGGATGGTGGGTAGGAAAAGAAATGATTTCAATACTCTGTCGTCCACAACACAACTCTGGTGTTTCGTAAACTGCAAATTCCTAGTTCTTTTTTCTAGGTGATTCTGGTAAAAATCTGAAACAAACACGGGGACGGGAATCAGTCAGTGTTTTAGTATGTGGGGCAAAATGAGACTTAGATAATTTTTTGTTTGCTTTCACAGCTAATTAAAGTTTATGGCTATGAATTAGCTAATCTATACCTTGGAGTGGGTGTTATGCAAGGTAAGGTAAGTAATGTAGCTAGAGGTTGCTTGTAATACAATTGTTTCTACTGGTGCTGAGCACGGAATAAATAAATTAACTCACTTAAGCTATGTCGTTAGACAAGTTGGCCTCCAAGAAATTCATTGTGCGCTACATATACGGACAAGCTCACAAAGAGAAGCTCTAAAAATAATGCAAAATTATAAAAGCGAAAGTGACAGGTATGAATTTAAACATGAGAGTAAAACAATAATACAAAGCACTATGAGAATGAGAATGATTAATGATATGCAAAACGTTTTCCCCGACACTTGACATCTGCGTTTGTAAGGATTACTTAACCAAAAGTGAAATAGTAACATGAACATGCACATAAAATTGAAATTATTTGTGTTTTCAAGTTTGAGGTATGCCATTGTGCCATATGCACCTTTCTTTACGTTGACATGTTCCACAAGACCCGTGTGAATGTAATGTGGGACTTGGTTCACCATCGATCGACATATCTCTGGTATGTAGTTAATTACATTAAATATATTATAAGAATCCTTTGAGCCTTGCTGTATAAAAAATGATAGCCCAGTAGTGTGCAACAGGCTGGTTTCTCCGAAATATGTTATGCAAATACGAAATCCGGCATACTTAAAAATGTATATAAAGGAAGGAAATCATAAAGAAATCTTGTAAATGCTACGCTACACAAATTTCATTGCTGACTGGGTCAAGACGGTCCCCGATCTGACTGATGAAATAGAAAAAATTGTCCAGGCATCATCTCATTTCTTCAGAATATACTTAATTTCTCCTCTGTGAATGCATAATATTAGAAAATGTCACCGTAAAATTCTATCTGAGATAGGACAGGGAGGAAGGGAACAAAAGCTCCCGAGTGGTTTCTTCATTGCACAACGAATTACTCTTTGATCCATCTTTGATCATAATCTGTCAGCAATAAAAGAAAAAGAATTAAGGGATTCGTTATTACTGCGTCAGCGTCAGCAACAGGCAACAGGGTCTGTCTTTATGTCTTTGATACGGGTACAATTCGGCTTAGGAGCAACGAGTCTGTTTTTTCACGAGCTGAATAAAGCCGTTACTATATCTACATCCAAATTCAAACTGTAACAAAATACCCAAGCATAGTTTTAAGTTTCTTATTCTTCCCAGAAATTGCGATCATTCTCACAACAAGGAGGTGAATGGTTCTTTCCTCGTTCTGTGTGCAACAAGATACATCAAGAGAAAGCAGATTTTCCAAAACTGACACCCGAACTCAAAATGAACCGTCTTAAAACTTCACAGACTGAGTGAACATTCTGCATAAAATTATCTCATCTCAACCTTAGAATAATATCGCCAAGTGAAATAAATTAATTAGATAAATACAACCAAGTCAAAATGCCTACCGCCGGAGTTGGGTACACAGGATTGCTTTTAAAAAGCTTCTTACATCACTTTCCATTTATGCCTATCCACATTATTTATTGTAGAAGTCCATGCAATTCTGCTTTTGATATGTATTTATTGTACAAATATGATGTATTACAAATCAAAAATATTTATTAAATGAGCGTCATCTAAGTTTAGTTATTTAATTTTGTATTCTCTACGTTTGAGCATCTATAGGTCTGAACTGGAATGCCTGCTGAATCCAAACGAAGGTATTTTGGAATATGCAGAGGAGGTGGGTTTAAGCAAACAAAATCGGATTGACATTGATGATAACTTGGTCAAATGAAGTCTCTAGCTCGAGTATTTACATGTGAGGAAAAAAACCTTCGGTAAAGTATGGATTGGTTTGTGAAATTAGAAACGGTTTGTATAGAATTGCCAGAAATTGAAGGGAGTGTGAAGAGCGAGAGAAGTGTTTTCCAACTCATGTGACCATCCAACTTACCTAAACACTTAAAACTCGACAAAAATAACTGTAGCTTGACCGCTTCTAAATACTATGCTAATGCTAATCATGCATTTTCATGTGTGTAGTTCCTCTAAAGTCTCTTTTAACACTTGAACACTCGCTGATTTTTGTGTCCTCAAGCATGGCCAGTGGTGCATTACAATTACAGGCAAAACTAACGAATCTGGATTGAATGGAAGCTCTTAAAGTCCTTTAGTGGGAGTGAAAGAGAAGTTTAAACAAAAACAATTTGTAGTAATTCGCTGCTAACCCTGTCAGTGTGAACAACTGTGGAATGCAATCTGTGAAACGCCATTGAAAACCTTTTGGTGTGGAAAATTGACGTGGAGGTGGCAACTGGAAAGAAAGAGAAGAGAGGCCAGGAAGTTGTGAAGAGTGGCGATAAAAAATTCCTGTCAATTGACATTTCTGGCTTAATGCCTACGCGTAGTATTGTACTACAAACAAATTGTTTTCAAGTGAAACACTATCCCTCCTGTAAATAGTAAAATGATTTTTACCAATGACCAATGCTGAAATTGAAAACGCTAATATTAGACTAGACTCTATAGCCTTTTTCATGAAATCTGAACGTCTGACGTCTACACTTTTGAACACTTTTCCTTTTATCTCTTTTACATATAAACAGGCATCAACCATTTTCATCCTCCGTGCTTACAATTAAATAATACAACTATGTGATTGTTGTTTGGTACGTTTGAATCACAAACATTCCCAAAAATTAAAATGTTGTTAGTTGTTATTAAACACAAAAATATCCTTTATACAGGGCGACGAGGTGAAAGGAAACGATAATTAACCAAAATCATCACTGCACTGGAAAGCAAAAAAGTTTTTGTAGTAAGGATGAAGTGGCAATTGAAAAAGGGCAAAAAGGCACATGTTATTTTCTAGTAGTTTATCTCCTTCTCTATTAGCTAGATGGACTTTATAAATGTCTCACCTATTACACTTCTTTAATTTAAACGATTCACTTCCTTAAAATCAATAAATTCTTTCATCTCATTGGCCTCTGAAGCTTTATCGCAGATTTGTGCATCTGGCCGGAAGAAATACATATTCAGTTCTTATCAAGTGCTTGCAGCTGAAGCTGAATTATGTACCTACGTACGATCCCGTTGAATTGCGAAGTTCAAAGAACGAAGATTAAACAGATTTTCTCGTATGAACCTCAGTAGTACCTTCCCGGCATATTCACGGTCCTTCAAAAGGGATTTTTAAAATTTTAAGGAACCATTCCTAAACATTCTGAATGCTTTCACCCGTTGCAGTTGCGGTTTGTCAATTTTGAAAAATAATTTATTCCTCCTTATAATCGTGATAAAAAATTGGAGGAATGCAACGGATGGAGGCCCTGATCTTGTTACTGATCTGCTTCTTCAGACTCGTGAGTGAAAGCTTGCACTTCTAAATTATAAATGAAAGAATGTGCACAAAATAAAACAGTGGGGGATTGAGATATAAGAAAGAAGCAATATCGGAGACACAACAAGTGAGAAAAGTTTAGACAAGAAATTTTGACGCCTCCCACGAGGAAAAGGGAAAAAGCTGAGAAATCATGCTAACTTTCACTACAATGTTATTATTTTTCATTCTTGTATATCTCTCTCTGTATTTGTTTGGGACTTTTGCGGCTTGGGGTTTAGAAAAACAAACTTCGGAAAAATTTCTTGAACATTTATATAAATGTGTTATGCTTGTATCACGTTTCTCAAACGTTAATTTTTGAGGTTATGAAGTTCAAATGATTTACTTTTCGTGCGCCAACCAAGAAAGATAAACTATGTAGAAAGAAATAAATGTTTGTGGGAGATTGTACAAAACTTTGCATTTTTCATGTTAGTCATTTTTGCAAAAAAAAACAACTAAAATTGCATATAACTTTTAACTTGTTATCGAAGCTTCAAAGCACAGACAACCTCTGTATTCTGTAACAGGCCAAACAGGCTTATATTTACAATATTTCCAGATATCGTATCGATAATCAAATTTCAGGACAGTGACTTAAAAGTATTTTTATTTTTGAAAAGTGACTCACTTTGTCTGTTCAACCACACAGAATTATAAATGTTATACATACGTATATAGACAATTTGTAATAAGTTTACATAGCTGTTTTGTAATGAACCAATAAGAAGCAATTAATTTGTTATTTCAGGGATCCAATCATGCATGACATGTAGCCAACAAAAACTAAAAGTGGGTTATCTAAGATTAAGGCTTATATATTTCAAATTAATTTTGTGGTAATTGTCTGCAGTTTAAAACTCTTGGGTGTACAATGGGTTGATTGTGCAATATAATAAAATAATTTTCTGCTTATTAAAGCATGCCCAAAATTAATACAACAGGTGCGAAGAAATAAACTTTGAAGCTGCACTCTTACTTTCGCAGATTGTTTTGCTACAGCTGTAAAAAAAGCAGAAATATTTAAAAGCACCAAAAAACTGCCTGTAGAATATTATTAATACTTTCTCCGATTTACACGTGGGAGGAGGCGTTGGTTCATGCTAGAAAAGGCTTTGAAAATGACAGGTACCTTTTGGTGTGAAAAATGAGTTTCGGGTATTTATAATTTAGAAGCCATTTTATCAAATGCAGAAAAATAATTAGTTCTTTTTTTACCTTCACAAGTTTTGCAGTACTTTTCCTCTTGTCCTTCAAATTGTTTAGGGTTGTTGCTCAATAAAATTAGTCACCCCGTGATAAAACTGTACACGTGAAAAATCCTCAACCTTCGTATTTACTGACTTTTTTCTAGGAGGCTTAAAGATTGAACTTTGACTTTGAATGAGTCACGACTTCGTCAATGAATGAGACAATGCGGTTTGGGTGACGTATGAAGTCTTTTCATGACAATGAGAACAATAACTCAATTTGTCTGCTCGGTTCCTATTTTTCGTCGATGTTTTGGTACTTTTGAAACCTAATTAGGTTTAATTGAAAGGTTTATCCTTGTCCAGGTATGCAGAAAGTTGAAGAGGAAACCTCTGACGCTTAGTGGTGAAGATGACAAAGTTTTTTTTGCTTGAAATAAAAGTTTTCGTGAAACTTTTGAATGATTGTAAATTATTATTAGACCGCTCGTTGTTCTTGGCGCTTGACAATTTTATCAAGATGTGTTTGCTTGAGTCTGCTAAGTTTTGATATTTAATTTTTCGCCTATCTGAATTCGATAGTTAATTGCGATTTATCATGAAACGTACCGTGAAAGAAAATGGTTTTGTTTTGCCTTGTCAGCTATCAACTCTACAGTGAATGTAATGGGGTGATTTGATACAATTCTCTAAAAATGGATATGGCTAGACAATTTGATTTTTGTGAGTTTGTTTAATTTGAGTGTTTAAGAATTAAATTATACTCACCTTCAACTATTTGTACGTGAGATTTAAATGCTCAACTTGCAATTATTTTGTTTTGTTATTTTGAATTTAACAAGATTTTAGATGACATTTAGACCAGATTTTTTTGGTCTATTTTATTCAGACGAGACAATTTTGTTTCTCAAATTGAAGACTTGCGTTGTTTCTTCTTAGACTTCGGTTAAATTATTCAAAATAGGATCTGATAAGTAAGTCTATTAGTAAACTTTCTCTGAAGGTTCTCTTCCTTTTTGCTAGATACTAAATTAATTAGGCTGAATCTTGTG
>VYYJ01002417.1:0-21760 GCA_021029165.1 Cyphoderus albinus | reverse complement strand
ATTGCTCGATTATGAGAGAATGTGCGATGACCAAGGCTTCCGAGTGGTTGCGTTCGGAAAATACGCCGGAGTTGCTGGAATGATAAACATTCTCCATGGACTGGGTCTCCGTCTTCTTGCGCTGGGCCACCACACGCCTTTTATGGTAAAATATCTAAATAGATTTTTAGTTAATTAAAATAATATAGCCAAATGAAAATGTATCAATTAACTTTTCCAGCACATTGGTCCCGCCCACAACTACAGAAACTCGGGAATGGCCCGCCAAGCCGTTCGAGACGCTGGCTACGAAATCGCTCTGGGGATGATGCCGAAATCCATCGGACCTCTCACTTTTGTGTTCACGGGTTCGGGAAATGTGAGCCAAGGAGCTCAGGAGGTGTTCCAAGAATTGCCCTTTGAGTACGCTCCTCCAGAAATGCTGCACAAAGTGGCTGAGCACGGAGCTACTAACAAGGTGTACGGATGTGAGGTGCGACGCCATGACCATCTTTTGCGAAAAGACACAAAGACCTACAACGCCCGGGACTACGAAACGAATCCTTCCGAATACGTATCCACCTTCTCGAACAAAATAGCTCCATACGCCAGCGTTATCATTAATGGAATCTACTGGGCGGTCAACTCTCCAAAATTGATGACGATTCCCGACGCGAAGCATCTACTCCAGCCAACAAAAATCCCTTTGGCTGCCACCCGCACCCGGAAGTCCCTCCCTCCCACACAGAACCCTGGCCATCTGCGACATCTCCGCCGACCCCGGTGGCTCCATCGAGTTCATGAACGAGTGCACCACCATCGATAATCCCTTCTGCCTGTACGATGCCGACAGGAACAAAGACGTGACCAGTTTCAAAGGTCCCGGAGTCCTTGTCTGCAGTATCGACAACATGCCCACTCAGCTGCCTCGGGAAAGTACCGATTTCTTTGGCGAGCTTCTTTTCCCCTACATTCCAGAAATTCTCCAGTCCGACGCGAATAAGTCCTTTGACCCCTCCGAGTTCTCCTCTGCAATCAGCGGGGCAATTATTGCGACGAATGGGAAGCTGACGCCAAACTTTGAATACATCTCGGAACTGCGCCAACTGAACTTAAGGGCGAAGCACAAGATGAATCATGAGGGTGATCCCGAGACGAGTGGAGGCGTTCGGAAGAAGCGTGCCCTGGTTCTTGGTGCTGGCTATGGAGGAGTTCGGAAGAAGCGTGCCCTGGTTCTTGGTGCTGGCTACGTGAGTTCACCTCTTGTGGAATATCTGGCCAGGGAAGGGAACAACATTAATGTAATGGTCGCGTCCGCCCTCAAGGACGAAGCGGACGCATTAGCTTCAAAGCATGCGAACGTGGAGCCGATCCTGCTCGATGTCATTGCAAGAGGTGACCTTCTTGGCGACCTGATTTCGAAATCGGATGTAGTCGTCTCCCTGCTGCCGTACACCCTGCACGCGCAAATCGCCTCGGAGTGCATCAAGCACAAAGTGAACATGGTGACGGCGTCCTACTGCTCCCCTCAGATGCAGGAGCTGCACGACGCCGCGAAGGAAGCCGGCATCACTGTTGTGAACGAGGTGGGTCTGGACCCCGGAATTGACCACTTGCTTGCTGTCGAGTGCTTCGATGAGATTCACTCCAAGGGAGGGAAAGTCGAGTCATTCGTGTCCTACTGTGGAGGTCTTCCGGCGCCCGAGTGCTCGGACAATCCTTTGCGTTACAAGTTCAGCTGGAATCCGCGTGGCGTGCTCCTCAACTGTCTCGGAGGAGCGAAGTATTTGAAGGGGAACGAGGTGGTGGAGGTGAACCCTGGAGGTAGCTTGGTCTCCGAGGACGAGAACGTGCACAAGATCAACTTTCTCCCAGGCTTTGCTCTCGAAGGCTATGCGAACAGAGACTCTCTGAAATACAAGAGTCTCTACAAGATCCCGGAGGCGCACACCGTGCTCAGAGGAACTCTCCGCTACAGCGGATTCTCCAACATGATGAAGGGCATCATAAAGCTGGGCCTTGTGGACCCCAGTCCCCACCCAGCTCTGCATCCAAAGGGGCCGGAAATCACGTGGAGGCAGTTCATCTGCAGCCTGCTGGGTCAAGTGGACACAAACATTTTCTACGATAATCTGAAGAATCTGGTATTAAGGGAGCTGCACGGCGACAGGTTTGTGCTGGAGGGGCTCGAAGAGCTGGGCTTGCTGGATGACATCCCCCTTGTCAAGTGTGGCTCGCCCATTGACACAGTCAGTCATTATCTCAATAAGCGTCTTGAATTTGGTAGGTTGCGAAAGCTAAGTGAAAGTAGAACAAAGATCAAGGTGAAAGCATCTTTTAAAGAAACTTGAAAATTTTCTGTAGAGAAAGGCGAACGTGACTTGGTGGTGCTCCGCCACGAAATAGTTGCACGTTGGCCCGACGGCAAGCGTGAGTTCCGTGGTATCAACCTGACGGTTTACGGTTCTCACTCAGTGGCATCCGCTGGCTACGTGAGTGCGATGGCGAAAACGGTCGGATATCCCACGGCAATTGCCACGAAGATGGTGCTGGATGGTGAAATCCAAAACCGGGGCATGGTGTACCCACTCACACCGGAAATCTATAGACCGATGCTCAGCCGTCTCGCTGCGGAGGGAATCACGGCCGCGGAGAAAATCCAACTGGTTAACAACAAAGAGCTCTAATGGGAATATAATGATTATTACAAAAATAAATTATTAACTTTAATTACTTTACGAATTAATTAAAATATTTCAAAAATAGAGTTGACATTTCTCCTTCCACTTTAATTACAATGTACTCAATGTAATAAAGAAGCTGACCTTTTTTAACGGCTGACAACTTTTTGCAACTTTTCCTCCGCTTTCACTATATTAAATATGAATACTATCGGGAGGAAACGTCACGAAACAAAAATGTTGCAATAACGAAAGGAAAAATTAGACCGGGTTCACTGACGTAAATCATTGTGGTAATAATATTAATATGAAAATATTGCTGTTTATTGATAGCAAATAAAGACAGAGAAAATTTCTATTTTGGTACAGACTCTGTCTACTTGATAAGATAGATCGCATAATATCACATGAGTTTAGATTGATGAAATCCGCCCACTGCTACCAACTAAACTGCGCACATTTCACTGACATTAACATTCACTATGAAGTTATTAATAATTTTACTACTTTATATCTATTACATTCAAATATTTCCAGGAAAAAGCTTTCACATGACATGTAGTATCACATGACTTTTATTTATGTCTTTGTTCTCTTCTCTCATCTCGAAATCAAGATCTATTTTTGCTCCAGGGACGCTTTTCTTCTTCAAACTATATAAGCCCGGAGAAAGCAGGGGAAAGCTATCAGAAGCCAACTGGACAACTCCACTGATAAAATAAACAGGAAAAAAGGAGAGATTCTACCGAGAAATCATTTTCATCTCTCTCTCTATCTACAGGCTTTTCTCCGACTTTCTCTTGCATCAATTATTTCAGCCGTACTTTGTTCTGTGCGCAGAGTCCATTTCAGAGAATAAACTAAAACAATAAACTGAGAGTGAACTGAACCAAATTTCTGGGAAAAAATAAAGAAGAAATGGAAGGACGAAAGTACAGACTGGTCTATTTCAACATTCGAGGTCTTGCCGAGCCCATTCGCTGGATGTTCAAGTTGAAGAACATTGACTTTGAGGATGAGCGAATTCCCATTGATATGTGGAAGGAGGAGAAAGAACGTAAGTGAAAGTGACACAAATCGAGAATTATGGACATGCTCGGGGGATGAAAAAATGGAATAAGAAAAATACTTTTTTTTTGTGATTTCAGGGTTTTCCACCCAAGTGGGCCAACTCCCAATTTTATACGTGGAAGACGACAGACGCAAGTTCGAGCTGACCCAGGTCCACGCAGTGATGCGCTTTGTGGCCAAAGATCTGGGCTTCTGTGGTCTCACCGAGATGGAAATGACACGAGCTGATGAAGCTGCTGAGCTGATCTACGACCTGCGACTGTGTGCCGTGGCTCACAAGGAGTGTTACACCACAATGAACCCGGACATAGTGCGACACACGATTTTCCGTGACTTCCGGGGCGAGAAGAGCATGTCGAAGAAGGTGCTCATGCGGAAAAGGCTGATGGAGCAGATGCCGCTCTACTTGGAGAGGTTCGTCAGGTTCTTGGATGACTCCGACGGTCAGTACCTGGCGGGACCGACCATTACTTACGCTGACCTGGCACTCGCCAACTTTCTCGATGTCTTGGAGGACACGATCAATCCAGACATTTTGAACGACTATCCCACACTAAAGGAGCTCAAGGATGAGATTTTGAACTTACCCGAAGTCGCAGACTGGATCGAGAAGAGTAGACCATTCTACGCCTCCGCTGCTGCATAATGAAGAAAACATTAACTAACCGACTCCAATGTACCTTAATTGCCAATTAAATTTAATTATTCTGTGTAGTTTAATCATAGTCAGCACTAATTGGTAAGCAGGTGAAAGTTAGGAAAGTCGAAGAGGGAAACTCGTGTGACGTTCTATGGTAGATTAAGTAAAAGTGATTATGTACATACATACTTAAAAAATTAGAGTTAGAGTCAAGCGTAGTTGAGCAAGAGGAAGTGAAAAAAGCAATAAAAAAGCAAATCCGCAGAAAAGAAAACAATTCACTTTTACTAGATTATTTTGCAAGTATCGATCGGCAAAGCTCATCAAAAATATTTAAGGGTGCTCCACCAAATCCAATTGAACGAGACTCAAATTTTCTCTAGTGTTTTTGGTACTCTTGCTGCTGTTCCAGCTTTACTCTTTGCTCCTGGTATTCTTGAATAATAATCCGAATCCCTCAAACCGCAGCAACTAATACATACAGAAGCTGAAGTAGAAGTTGGCTGATTTATTGACATTCGAGGACATCATATTGCATAACATAACACTCATGCAATAATATTTTGTAGCTAAAGCTCAGCTACCCACGTACCCACATTTTTCAAGAGATGCTTCACCTTTTCCCTCAGAGACAGAAAATCCGTTTTTGTTTCCTCTTTAAACAAAAATCTGTTCAGTCATGAAATATCTCCACTCGAAGACTTGATTCCACTTGAACTGAAAACCTCTCTGGATTTGCTGACATTGAGAAATGATTAGTGAAAGTGGATGATAGCGACTGGGGAAATAAAATCGAGTCGTAACGCATTACATTTCTTGTTTGTAACTGACTTAACCTCATGTCATGCACGTTTCCGTTTCCTAACGAATACGAATTCACAAGAGCATTTTTGTTCATTTTGCAGCAAAAAAAATGGCATGTTTCTGGAAATGAAACTTTCCATGCATTACTGTACTGACTGACACAGAGTTAGACACGCTTATCTTCCATTTTCCAATACAATTATCGAGCAACCATCAATCTTCCATTTTCACAACTTTCTCAAGCTTTTCCTTATGAATATGGATCTGTTTTGCATTTCCTTGTAGCAATAAAATTCGCCACGTTATGCAGATTAGATTACGAATCATTGTTACGTTACTGTTACTGCAGTTTGCTAAAATGTGGGTGAGTCGGAGTCTCCGACTCGGAGACACACATTATCTTTGAAAATGCCAATTTTATTAAGCAAATTATTTATTAAGTCTCCTCGCTCGCTTTTCATAACTTTTCCCATTTCGATAATTGCCAGAGCAGAGCTTATCAAATCATCTGAGGAACCTTTGAAGAACAACAATAACATTTCAAAATGATAGTATTATGATTGATAAGCTTATTAATTATTGCAAAAATCTTGTTTTTCAACCAAGTAGAAAAATCCAGTTGCAAAAATGTCAAGTGATTTCAAGTATAAAAAGCAACTTTCTCCACTGAACTTCGTCTCATTCCCAACCGACATTTTGCAGCCTAAGGAGATTAGATTCTTTGCAAGGAGATTTTTTTGTGCAAAAAAAAACGTGAAAGTTTCTAGAAAAACCACCGCCAGCTGAAATAATGGAAAGACGTTACCGACTCGTTTACTTCAACATCCGAGGTCTGGCGGAGCCAATCCGCTGGATGTTCCAAATCGCCGGGGTCGACTTTACCGACGAGAGAATCAACCTGAACGACTGGCAAGAGGAGCGAGAGCGCTTCAAGAAGCAAGTGGGTCAACTGCCCATTCTCTACATAGACGAGAACATCGAGCTGACCCAGGTTCACTCTGTGATGCGATTTGTCGCGAGGCAGCTGGGCTTTAACGGACGAACGGAGATGGAGTCTACCCGAGCGGACGAGGTGTGCGAGCTGGTTTACGACCTACGTCTGTCCGCCGTCCAATACAAAGATTCCTTCGCCACGAAAACTCCTGACATTGTGCGACACACGGGTAATTTGTAATAATTAACTATTCTCAATTACTAAACTGGTTAATTAATTAATTAACCTTTCTGTACAGTATTTCGCGACTTTCGGGCGGAAACGAGTCTCTCGAAGAAAGCTCTGATGAGGAAGCATCTACTGGAAATCCATTTCCCCAAGTATTTCAATCGCTTCACGAAAATCATGGAGGAAGGCGACGGCGAATGGGTAACCGGAGACAACTTGACATATGCTGACCTGGCACTCGCCAATTTTCTCGATGTGGCCTTGGACAACGTGAATCCCGACATTTTGAATGACTACCCCGCCCTGGCTGATTTGAAGGAGAGAGTATTCTCTATTCCGGAGATTGAAGATTTCATCATCGCCACACGCAAGGGAGGTCTTTCTCTTTCAGCCACTACAGGATCTACTTGCTGAACTAATTAAAAACAAATAAAAACACAGCGAGGCAAACCTCATGTAAGTAATGTAATAATGAAGCAAAGTAAAAAAACTAAAGTAGCTCATCACTATTATCTTCACACTTCTCATCCTAATTAACCGTGTGAACCTCTGTACTGTGTACATCAAGTGAAAGGAAAATAAAAGGAGAAATTCTATTGACATTCTTTCTTCCCTGTTGCTTCTTAGCAGTTTATTGGAGAAAGCATTGATTCAAATGTACATTGTCCTGCACTAATGAAAAAATTATCAGCCATGTTCTCTTCTCTTATTACATACATGGAGCTTTAATAAACATTTTGCTTGCAACGGAACATATCGTCACGCCACAACGTTTCTCAATTTGGGCATTATTATTCTAAGTATTAAGTAAAGGCAGGAAATTCGTCGGAGTTGCTCGGCATTTTTTCTCAGTTCGAACAGCTTGCATTTCTGGGGCTACTTGCTTTCCCTTGTCACATCACCATCAACATCAACATGAAAAACATGGAAAACTGGAAAACTAGCAATTTTCTCCGTGTGGTGTGATCTGATTCCTTGTTCTTATGCAAACTTCACGATAACATGGGCACATCCACTTTCACTCACATACGTACGTGCACACACTCACACACTCGCATAATATTCATTTCTCTGCTTTCCCTGCTGTTTCTCAGCGAAAGTAAGCAGACTGTTTGGTTCGTGTTTCGTGACAGTAAGCACTTGTCCCTTCGACAGGTTGTGTTGTGTCTAGCTGTGTGCTCCACTCCGCTCCATGCTCCATTCCTTTCTTTTACGAGCACATTTTTTTTAGTTTATTCTCATTTCATTGTTGCAAAAAAAAAATATCGGAATGTAAAAAAAATGTAAATAGTAGCGTCTCTCCCTACTTCTTCACTGGAAGAAGAAACTAATTCCCTTTGATTCATGTGGTTTCTCCGAGTTCGTGTTTTCGGTGCTAAATTCCATAAATTCACATTGTTACAGTTGTCTTCATTTTATTAGCCATTATTCGCTTCGTTCTACTTGTATCGTGTCAGACGAAACCATTTTTCATAAGTAATGAACCGCACCAAAAAATTTAGCATTAAGATCGCATTAAAAAGAGTGAATCTAGCACGCACATTGCATAAGTAGGTAAGTATGAAAAACAAGTTTTAAAATAATCATAATCATAAACTGTGCACATGTGCATACAAAATGCTAATGATGAAACAAGAAATAAAATAGCGAGTGAAAAAGTTTTAGGTTTGGGCATTTATTGGAACATTTTATAACCTCAGTGTAAACTGCGCTGCTAACGGCAAAGTTTTCCACTGCTTAATAAAAGAAAAGTGAGTGACTGAAAGAAGTGTGAAGGGGAAAATTTGCAAATGAAATATTGAGGAGTCCCCGTTCACTCACTTCTGCCTGCTCTTGGCGTTTTCAAACTTCGGTAATAAAATAATGGACACGAAGTACAAGAGCGGAAATGAAAGTCAAAGTGAATCGTAAAACGACCGAGTGGTCACATTAAAAGTGAAAGCAGAGTGAGTAAGAAAAGACACAAGGGAAGTATTGAGTGAGTGCACGAAAAGAAAAAAGGGGAAATGTGCAAAAAAAATGGTGTGACGTGACGCGCTCGTGTGTGCATCTCATTGTTGTGTTCCAAAAGCCAAAATTCCCAGCTGGAAACAGTTGTATAATAATAAAACGTGGATGATTTTCGAACAGAAAGTTAATGAATAATGAACGTCATTCTCCTGCTATTTCTCTAGTTTGTTCCAATGAAAGTTGCACGTTCTCTGTTTTACACGACTTGTAAAACAGTTCGGAATGGATTATCAGTGAAGCGTAAAAAAATTTCTCTCTGTGGGGAACACAAAGTTAATATAACGAACACAACTCTTGTACCTATTAAAACTTACAGCAAACAACTACAACTAACAAGAATGAACAGGTGAGGTAGATGTGGAGGGGAGATTATGAAATTGTATGAGGTGTGCGCACAAAAGTTGATCGGTTTAACTTCCTCATGTTGCTGCGTTTATTCCGCAAATAATAACTCAACTCTGTGGCTCCATATTTTATTACTATTATTTATTACCTTTCCTGCTGAACTAGGAACTTATTAAGTAAAGTGAAAGTATTACGCTCTTACGTCCGTCTCAGGTAGGTTCATAAATAAAATAACACATATTTCATACATATACGTAATATAGCTAAATATTTAATTTAAATAAATGATAATATCCAACATTATTATTTCCGAAATGACCTATTTTTACCCTTCCGCGTAGTGAATATCTATATTAAGTGTTGCGTGGGCGGAGACGATGATAGCGGTTTACTCATTATTTCGTACCTAACACACATTTTCTATTCATACGTAGGCACATTGATTTTTTATTTCCGTTCTCTTCGACCTGTTTAAGTATACGTGAATATTTAAGTACATACGTAATAAGAGAGCTAAAAATAAGCGAGCCACTACGAAGAAAAATAATAATTTTAATGCGGTTCAGGTTCGGTTCAATTTTCTTTCTGCTTTACCTAACTCAACTGGAGCAACCCGACTGGCGTTATTTATGTTCCTCGTGGAGTGAAACGAGACAAGACAAAAAGGCATAATGAGCAAAGCATCAGTTTTCTCTCGGGATTTCCTTTCCATTTTTTTGCTGGATCGAGATAAACCATCGCCATCGCATGGCATTGCTATGAATGAATGAGCCAATTATTTCCGACTTTCATCTTAATATCCGTTCCTAAAAGAGAGCAGGAAAACGGCATTCATCAAGAATTTTTTTTCAAAGTCTCTGCAGCAATGCACTGTAGTAGCTGACCAAGAAAAAAATTGAAAAGCAAAAAAGCAGCATAATACAAGAAAGGTTACGACTTGTGGGCTTTCGAATTAATGTGTGCAACGTGACGTGAGTGAGCTCAAAGAAATTCGCAATTTCCTCGTTTCATTCATTCATTTATTTGCAGATTATTGTAGCTGTAGCATAACACGGAAGAGAAAATCGATGAAAATGAAACGAATCGTGAAGAGAGGTTTATCAGCTAAACTAAGCCAGAAGATAAGATAAATCGAGATGTTATGTAACAAAAGCTGAAAAATCAATCAAAAAACATGTTCTCATATTGTTCCAGGTTCCAGGGACTTATTATTTACCAGGAAAAAACACATTTTTTCTTATTTCACTCGAAAAAAAAACTGATTTTGTTTCCTCGAAGAGAAAACAAATTATGGACTGGTATTGTATTTGGTTTGGGGGATGTGAATGCACGAAGTGTTTTCATTGTTATGTTTGCTAATAGCCTTCGGCAATGTAACGTCAGACTTGGGAGTTGTTGTTTTCGAACAGTTTACAATTGATTGCTTGCTAAACAAGAAACAGGAAATGATATCACTTCCTTCAGCAACAACAACTTTTTCTTTTTACAACAACATTTCTTTTTTTCGACGCAATTCGGCCGCATCTGGAGATTTCTTAGTGAATGAGTGAATGAAAGCGTGATTTTCCAGTGAATTCCTTTCATTTATTTTCTCTTACTTTCTCCACTTTTTTTCTCCGGAATTTCACTTTTCCCCGGTTTTCTTTATCAATAAAGAATAGGCAATTGAACACTAATCATTTCCTTTTCACTTGGTTTCTGCTGAGATTCGTGGATTTTCTCTCATTATATTATAGAGCAACAGATGTACAATTAATGCTTTTTCATAAATTAATTAAATTAACAAGTAAAGTTGCCTCCACCATAACAGCCACAGTCGCACTGGCAGTAGGAATCGTCACAGGTGCAATAATCGCATGGAGATTCAGCTGGAACCGGAGGTGGAACTGAAACTGAAACTGTACAGGGGTGGCACTGTATCTGTGCTGTGGCCACTGCTGGAGCTTCAAATTCACGTTTACACTGCGTCCCACGCGCATAAGCACATCGTCGCGTATGGGTGTCATCTCCAATCGCCGCATCCCTGCAGACCTTCACTGGCGTCTGGGTAATTTGAGGGGTGGTGTTCATACAGCACATCGTGCCCATTTCAGCTGTCCGACAAACTGGAGCTGGAGGTGGACGTGGACGTGGAGGTCGAGGTCCACAGGTCTTCTTCTTCCGCCAAGGTTCCTCTTCCGGTTCAGTGTCGTTCTCCACGTATGTCCGGAATTTTTTAATGATGGCGCAGCGGTCGATTAACGGGCATTGCTTTTTGTGGACTACCTCCACCTCTTCCTCAGCTTCCACCACTTCCACCTTGACCTCTTCCTCTTCAGGGGGAAGAATCACCTCCACCTCCGCCTCCACTTCCTCATCGTCGTCATCCGCAGGTGCCCTCCCCTCACAGCAGTAGATGACGGGAATGATGGCGAAAAGGATGCCAGCGATAATGGCAAAAAACTGTTAATAAACGCTGAGAGTTAAATTCATTTGTTAAAAATTAATTTTAAAGTTAAAGTATTTTTTTAGCTCTCACAGCAGCCAAGTATTTTAATCCATCGGGCGCACAAAATCCCATGTTCGTCAACTCCGTCTTTGTGTAGGTGACATCGAACACTTGTACAGTTTGGAAGTCATTGTTTTCCGAGTTGTAGTATTTACTATACCTGGATGTTCGAGCACACAGCCGGAAAATGTTCTCCAGGAAGTAGGAAAGGTTCTTGTTGTATTCGTAGGTCTCGCAGCCGGGTTGAAACTCCTCCCCGGAGCAGTCATCGGGAAGACTGACCATGGACTGGTACTCGTTGTCAAACTTGTGCTGGAAGTTGTAGAGCATGTCGGCAGAGTACTCAAAGTTGTTCTCAATGTCAGCCACGGCGGCGACCAGAAGGAGACTGGACAGGATGCAGAGAGCTCCACATGTCGCGTGGAGGCCCACCACCAACCAGGGATTTTCGCCGAGTGTCGCATTCGGCCTGATGTAGCATCCGAAGAGGTGGATGATGACGAAGCCCAGGCAGAACGAGATGAGAATGAGGAAGGCGAGCTCCTCGAACGCTGACCTCATGGCGTACTCGCGAGCTTTTATCAGATACATGTCACCGTCCATGTCGAACGTTTTCCCGTCGAAGATTAGTGGACCTTGGCCGTTAGTGTCGGTCATCGCCGCTTCCCCTTTGAGCACATTGTTCCAGTGGAAGTCCTCCACGAACACTTCGATCTCCAGGATGAGCGCGGTTAAGCAGAAAATAATGCCAATAATCACAATGATGGCTACTGCGTCCCACACAAAAACGGTTTGGGTCTTCTGAGCCTGACGCAGGGACAAATTTGAAATCCAAGCAGGTTCATTTCCCTCCTCGTGAGTTTTTTTAGGAGCATGTCTTAACTTGCTGACACGACTCGGCTTTGGTTTCACGGGTCGATTGCGTTCAAGTGGATCATCCTGACCTGGACCGTGACCTGAATGGTGACCTTGACCTTTGTCAACACTTACGCGCTTGTTATCAAATTCCATCTGCTTTTCCGCCTTCTTGATCAGCTTGTCATTCCGGCTTCTCGCTAAATTCTCCTCGTTCAAGGAGGTCAGGTCATCATCCGGTTTCACTTGGTTATGTTTCTGAGCGGACAATTTTCTCTTCTTCTTTGACGGGTCCTTTTTTCTTCTCATCAGTTCCCAATCATCCTCCCTACTATCGCGGTGTCGGGGTGGCAAGTCCTTTGGTTTCGCCAACGGTTTTATTCTATGATGATGGTGCTCCATTGCTACAATATTCTTTTTTGCTCAATCAAAGCAGTGACTCGACTCTTCCAACTTTTTCACAAGTTACAAGCTTTTCCTCTTATGAATGAAAATCTATGTAAATTGCGGAGGCGAATCTTCGCATAGGTCAAGGAAATAATTTCTTGAAAATTGTGCACGGTCCATAAGGTAACAGGTTTAGGAAAAGTCAACAGGATCTGTAAAATGGCGGTGAAAGTGAAAGTTGCTAAAAATGAAATAAGGCGCGTTCTGTTTCCGGCATATTCCTTCCGGATTTTATCTCGAGAAACTTTGCATTTTGATTTAAGCTTCCTTTTATCTATCGCTTTTTAAAGCCTACTTTGACTTAAAGTTGACTTTTGATGGTGAAAGTGCAGCCTGTGATAAGAATAAGTAGGATAATGAAATAAGCCGCTTTCCCTTTCCTTCCTCATCTCTTCACTTTCACTCACCTCGTCCTGGAGAAAAAGATTATGAAAGATTAAAGATCAGTTGAATTTAGTTCATGCATTATTTAGTATTATTATTATCGACGCGCCTTGTTTCTTAATATCGAATCACATCGCATCATCATGCACAACTTTTTAAGTACTTTCTCTAAAAAGTAGTCATTTTTAGATTGACTTTCTCTCATGCGACGTTCACTTCGTCTCTTTCCAATTTCCCCGGAGAGAATTGGCGGAACAAAACAGAATTTAACTTAATTTTGTCTCCAAATGATGATGATGTCTAAGACTGAGCATCCATTTTATTTTGCAGGCAGTCTCACGGCTTACTTAACTCTATCTTATCTGAAAGAATGCAGAGTCAAATTCTATTTAACATAAGATAAACGACGTTTGTTGTACCGTACCTATTGACATACTACAACTTTTTTCCGTCGAAGGAAAAGTGTGTGGGGGAGCTGTGCCTCAAGGGAGATCTTGTCAATTAAAGTTTAATGCGAGTTTACTTTCTCCATTCTGCATCTTTACCTTGCTGAAGTTCGGCTTCTCTACAAGATAAGAATCAGAGTTGAATCGAGAGTTGAGAGCGCATTGGACTACTGGACTCGAGTTAGGAAATCATAGACGTAGTAGTGAAAGTTTGCAAGTGAATGTTTTATTATAATCTCACCTTCGTTATCAGCATCATCATCATGGGGGAAATAAATATCACATTAAATATATTATGATTACTTATGGCGTAGGACTATATTTAGATAGGGTTGCATTTTCTTAATATTTGAGGACGTCACACGCGGACAAGGAGACAAAAATAGAACGCAATTTTCCACGCTTTGAATTCCAGTGTGAGAGTGACGCATGTTTCCTGTTTAGGAGAATCCATTTTCCAAATTGATGACAATGACAATTATTGTATGTTACTACTAGAGAGGTAGGCATCTTACATATACAGAGAATGGATTAAATTCGCCGAGTTTCAACGGACTAAAATGAAGCTGACCGGAAGGAAAATCGCGAGGATGGGATTGAGAGTAAAATGAAATGGCATTTTTAAATGAATTGGTCTGGTCGCATCCTCGCCCTCGCCCACATTCACATTTTTCTCCTGAAATGAAGTGTCAAGTGAGTGGAGTGAGCGAGTACTAAAGAGAAAGTGAGAGCGAGAGAGATCTCAAAGTGAAAGTAACTTCACTCAGTCACTGCCTTCTCACATGATGACAAGTTGACAAAGTAAATACGACTTCTGAACTAATTCCATTCTCTCTCTGGCCTGGCTTGGACTTGATTGGTAATGAAATGATATCGATGATGATGAAACATTGCATTGATCACGATCATCATCCATGACTATGACATGAACATCACGAACAGAAACATGGACATAACACGAGTGACTCGAAGAGCATAATGGACCATTCATTGCATTGTGTTCACGGAATTAAATTAAATTAGATGAATGTAGTTATCTTAACAAACATTAGCGCCTTGTTCTGCATCAAGTTTGTACAACTCACACAGAGAATATTATTGAATCCAATCCAGCGAGAAATTTGTGCAACATCTACATATGTACATAATGGCAAGAGCAAGAGCAGGAAAAGTTAGGAGCGAACGACGAGCAAATGTAAATATTTTCCTTTCCTGATCAAACGGAGAAAAGTGAGCAGCAGGCGAATTATGTAATGTACACCAACGCCGTTTCCTTCCTTCCTTGATGATGATGCTATAGCTGTACATAGATTAAAGAGATACGACGGTTTTAGCTCGATGACCCACAATGACAACGACAAAGAGCAGAATTTTTTTCGGGCCAAGCGAGCACGAAACCGAAGCCGAGGGAGCAAGAATCAGTATTCCGGCTGCACACAGGAAATTGTTCTATATTTCTCCTTATCTCATCTTGTTTCATGCAGTGAGCCTCATACTCAAACTCATCCCTCTGCAATAGCTTTCACTTACTTTCACTAGAGTTTTACTTGCCTTCACTAGCAAGAGTCAGGCTCGCACACAGCTCAGCCACAGCTATGACCACACCAGATCAATTACAAGAGGACACTTGTCAATCCAGTGGACCATGTACATATTCATGTGTGCAGGCAGGCAGGCAGACGATGTGACCACAGTCACAGAAAAGAGAAATGTCTACATTGTAAATATGTACATTGTAGTGGATTTTGGATTTTTTTGGCCACGTATACACGAATCATCGAGTCCTTTGCTTAGTATTTTTATTTGATCTTTCTTTTGTGTGTGTGGGCAGGCGGAATGAAGAATGCGTATCAAAAATAGACTATCGCTGTTTTCCCACTTGAATTCTTCGGGGAACAAAGACACGATCGGTTTGTACAAAGTACAAAGTCACATCACGTATGATTTTTTTGTTGCTTTTTTTAAAGTCTCATTTCTCATCCCGTTTGACTTTGTCCCTTTAAAAAAGTCAATTTTTGAGACAATAAAACATTGAACAGTGCTAAACAAGGGAGTTTCCAAAGAAAGTAGGAGAAAGCAAACCAGTGGCAAGTGAGAGTGAGTTTTCATTTCTTCTCCTTGAATTTCATTCAATTTTCCTATCTTCTTCACGCCGAGGAGAAGAAGTGAAGATAAAAGAGTTCTATTTTTTTCAAAATTGGAAAACCATTATTTTCGCTTTACAACGTCCATTCCATTGCGAAAGATAAACGAAATTCGGATTTTACCCCATCGTTCCTTCCACTCCGCTGGACTGTCTCTTTCGGAATGGACCACTCCCATTCATCATAAACTACAATATAAATAAATACGATATTGTATCTGTAGCAGTTCGCTAAACTAAACTATTGGCTGCTTTGTAGTGAGCGAAGCAAGCTAAGATGCATGCATGCAGTAGCAATTGCTTTGTCCGGAGAAAGTTTTTTTCAAAGAGGAAGTCCATACTTTTTATTAATATAAATTTTCCTCACTCACAAGTCAGACAGAGACGGACGGGCAAAAACTGCCACGGGGATGGAGAAAAAATGAGTTTACTCACTTACTTTCTCTGGATCTGCGGCCTTGGAGTCTCGCTGGGTCTGAGTTTAGGGAGGAATAATAAAAATAAAAATAATAAATAACAATTTGAAAAAATTGGGAGCGAGAAAAGCCATCAACTTCACCATCACCGTCATCACGTCTTGTTGTTTACCCAGCAAGAGAAAGAAATGCTTTCTCCTTTTCTCTCTTACTTTCACCACAGTTGGTAATAATGACGGTGATAATGGCATGTGGTAGTATCATCGAATCCGTACGTGATCAAAATCCCACTCACTCAAACTCAACTTGATTCGCTCAACAGCATGTAACAGTGCTGAGCACGTTTTTGCCCATCTGCTTTCTCCACTCGATAAGGCATTATTCTGGGGATTCCATTCATTCATTTATTTGTCGAAGAAAAAACAAGAGAAAAGCAATCAGGTGTAATTGGTTGGTCTGAAGGTTGTTCAGGTGAATTCCGCTGCTTTCACCACAAACGCGCTTTCTCCTAGATAAGAAAATTGAGCAGTGATGAGGCGAGAGAAAGTCCGATGAAGATGATTATTATTTTTATTATTATTGCCCTATTCTTTTCTTCTAAAGAGAAAGAACTTTCTCCGCGACTCTCTTTATTTGTGCCTAGATCTGAGTGAGTTACAAAGATGGGAACCTTTATTTAAATGGTGCATTTTTTTTCTCATGTGTCACAGACTTTTACGGTGTAACATACGTATGTGTCTACATTTTCGTTTTGTACAGTGTATGTGTGCGTGCGAGGGACTTCCGGCTCGGTTCGCATTAGTATTTCATGGAGTCGTTCGCTGTACCGTTTTTTCCAGAGCGAAAGAAAATGAGTGGATTTCCCACAGGAAACATCGACTTTCTCTTTTATTCTCCACAAATTTCCTTGTGTGGAGCGAAGTAGACAATCGTGTAACTGTAATAGTATCTCCTTGCTTCATACAAGTAGTGAGTAAAAATATGTTAAGATAAGTAGAATAAGTAGCATTATTATCATCATTTCATTGCCAACGATTCTACACAATTTTTGCAACAAGGAGGAAAAAAATTTCTATTCCCGTAAAAGCAATTCACTTCCAGCATGTCCATGTTCTAAATAAAGTTCCCAGTAATGCAAACACATCACAGTCACAATCAGTTTCATTCAGCCTGTTTTTACATTTCTCACAGCGTGTCCAGAGAAATCTTGTTTAGTTCATGTCTTCGGAGAAATGGAAATTGTCGCTCGTTTACCTACTTACTTTACTAAACACACTTTTCACGTGTAATGTTGTGTAGAACTAGTGCATAAAATTTATACCGCTGATAAGCATTTTTGTGATAGAATTCTTTTTTTATATCCTCTCACGGTATCGTGATCGCCGTGATCATGATGTCATTGTGACGATCTTTGGACTATTTTATTGGGGACATTATTGCATCCCTGAGATGCAATGCGCGTCATTTGCCATTTTCCCGTGTTGGTTCAGGGTGGAAATAAAAATAATAAAAGAGCGTTGAAAGAGAAAGTGGGAACTAACTAGAGCAGAGAGAAAAAATTTAGTGCATTCAAGTGTAGTGTAACCAAGCGGAACACTCGTTACTTTATAAAGTCCTCAGACTCACTTTTTTCCCTGAACAAGTCTTTTAAGCTGCTGATGAAACTTGATGATGCTAATTTTGCGTTTTAGTGAAAAATTTCATGGATGACGAGAAGAGAACACACAGCAGCTCAGGGACTCACTAAGATCCTGTTGAAGCTTGGTCTCCAGCTAAAAATGTTGCACGAATCTGACTAGATTTTTTAGGTACTTTCATTCATATTCATGGTATAAAATGTTATTAGCGAGCGAGCGTAAAGTGACGACTGTCATATTAATAAAATAAAAACGCTCCACACAATTCCCCACTTAACTTACCTGTCTCTTGTGCATACTCGAGTGGAAAGGAAATCTTTTTAGTTTTTGTTCACACACACAAAATATGTAAATATGCAATGAATAAACGAATGAATGAATGAATGCTTTTTTTGTTGTTGTTACTTTCTTTTAGAAAAAGGTATTCATCTTCACCTGAGCTCAACAAAAGGGAAAACGGAGCGAGTGCATGTTCCAGGAAAAAGTAAACCAGGAGACTTTTGAACGAATGAACCACCACCACCACCAATAACCACCGCCGCCACCACCGCCACCGCCAACTAAGACTTACACAAAGAGAGGAAAAAGGAAGCAGCAATAAAACTGTGCCACTTGAATTTTAACCAGATTCCACGTTTCCACTTTCACTCTCCGGCCAAAGCAAAGTCCCTGCTGAATGAGTCGGGAATCGGGAAAGAGAGACAAGACTTTTTTTATGAAGGACTGTTATGTTGTTTTGTGATCTTGTTGATGTGATGCGATGAGAAAATTGAATTTGCTAGTTTTCTCCTCTTTACCTTTACTCTACTTTCACCTCTTTACTTCGTCTTTTTTATTCTACCCACTCACACAACACTCAGGCTCAGCTCTCCATTCGCCAGTTGCTATTCAATTCTGAAAAAATGAAATACGTCCATACCTAAAATTCAGTGAGATTCTGATTTTCCCTTTTCTCCACTTTCGTTTCAATTTTTTCCATATGAATACTAAAAACGTGCAACCTGAATATTTCGAATAAGCATTGAAAAGAAAACGAACCAGGGGATAGTACACTGACGCCATACAAGTGACAATCGAAGCAAAAATATATCTGACAGCTTGAAGGGAAAATAAAAAATAGACTTGGAAATGTAGAGAGTGAGAAAAAAATCAGGTGAAAGTGGCTAGCGGACGGGGAGTTTCAGCTTACATTTTTCAGTTCCCGAAATTGGGCGAGGCTAAGGACAGGAAAGGCGAAGCGAGGCTTCTCTTGTAATCACGAGACTCCTATCTCCAAACAATTTTTCCCGTGTGGCATTGTAAGTTGGAAAAATGCACGATGACGACGATGAGGAGGGTTCTGCGCCTTCGTCCTCGTTCAAATGGAGGGATTGGTTTTGTACGTGTGCCTCATGCAAAAAATGCTGGAGTCTCATCTGGAAGTACTGCTGCTGCTGCCTGGACTCTACTTCCAGGAACCGCCGGAAACAGTCTATTCGAAAGGAAGACATCACTTACATTCTCCAGGTAAACTAAATAATGAGATAATTAATTGCTTCCATTCCCACTATTTTACACTCCTGTCAAAACCTGTTTGTGCCAATTGGTTGGGTTCGCTTAATTATTTGTGCTCGACTCGCTCGCTTCTATTCTTTGCATTAAGCAATAAAAAATAATGGAGCGAGCTGAATGAGTGGGAGAGTGACTGATTCAATGGAGCCACTAAAACACTTTGTGGACGACATTTCCCAACCACCTCCTTTCAAGAGACAGATGGACTCTGGCGGCTTGAAACGCCTCTTTTCTATTCATTCTCTAATAACATAACGACCCGCTATTTTGTTTTCGATACTTTCTCCAAACTCACTTCAAACAGACTCGCCTTTCACTCCTTTTTATTTATCTTTCCCCAATTTTTCTTTCTTCTGAAAAAAATTGAAAAACTTTTTTTCATTTTCTTTCACTGTTTTTGTTTTATTGTCCAATTTATTTGCAACAGACGTGTGTATGTACAAGGGCAACATAAATAAGGAGAAAGTGGAGAAAGGTAGGACTAGTGAGTATACATAAGTGTAGAAGAAATGAAAGTGGAAGGGAATCTGGCGGCGAATAAAAGCTTTTTTATTTTTTATGACGCACACGTATGTACTTGCTCCATTTATGAATTATTTTCTTTGTCCTCAATAACAATAACATTTTCTTTGTGAATGGGTGTCTTTTATTCGTTGAGTGCTGCTTTTTACTTTTTATTTTACTGCCTTCTATAAAATTTGCTAAGCCGAAGCAGATTTGCGTTTTTAGAATTCCGCCCAAAGGCTTAGCAAACCAATCATTGCTTGTGTTGTGTGAATGAGCAAAATATTTTCAGAGATGTGTTCAAAAATGCATTTTATTTCATTTCCTCTCTGCATATCCACGCAAAATCTTGGGAAAGATTTTCTATAAGAAGAACGTCAGTTCCTTAGTCATAATCAGAGGACAAAGACTCAGGGCAAATAATTGGAAGAAAAGAAAAGCAGTGGCAAGGCAGAGACAGGAGAGAAAGATAAGGAATCTTCGACCAGAATAAATTTGTCCCTGCCTGGAGCCAAGTGAGGCTTGTTTATGTGCGGTGAAAGTAGAGAATGAAAAAGCATTTTTCTCTTGTCTTGTCTTGTTCTTTCATTGGAGGTTAAAATTAGAAACCGTATGGCTTTCTTTTAAAGCTGGAGGAAAATAAAACCCAGAAAAGTACATAGAAGAAAGTAAGAGAAAGCAGTTAAGTTAGGTATTGTATGTTACAGCATAGTTAATGGTTTTAGCTATCCCAATATTGACACAATTTTCAACTTGTTCCTCTCACACTGTTGATGTGTTGTGTTCCGTTATTCACCATTCGCTAAACTCTCACTCATTTTCCCAGCTTGCTTTATTTTTTTGGTGGAACGCCGTGTGAGTCCTGGATAGACTTTCTTTTGCTTTCTCCTTGTTTTTCTCTCTCTTCCACTTGAGTAGTTCTTGAGATAGAGTGAGAGAGAAAAGCCCAAGTTTTGTTGTAACTACGACGAGTCCTTTGGGGAGGAAAGACGAAATGAAACAAGAACATAACACGAACAAACATAACATGACACGACCCAACAGCACGGCACCGAAAGTTGTAAACATGATTTTATGGATGGAAGTATAAAAAAGATATAAGAGAGGGAAATCACTGCCTTTTACTTCGCTTTCTCCACAAAAGCCACAAGCAATACATTTCACTCTCATTCTAATTCTGATTCTTAATCACAGAGTACGTTGTATGTATGTAAGAATAAAAAGTAAAGCGCTTTTCTTTTTTCTCTAGCATGCCGAGGGTGAAAGTGGGACGAGCGACACATTCTCCGAGCTGGGGGGAGGCAACGGTGGTCTGGCGAATGGGGATGGGAACGGTGCCGAGGCTGATGTAGAACGTCACGGCTCATTCACTTCCGGCTCGCTCTCCGTCGGATCTTCCACTTACTCCGGTGGGGGAGGCGGAGGCGCCGGGCCGAGGTTGTCCACGGGGGGCTGCTCAAGTGGCGGAGGTTCCAACTCTCCTGTGAAGGATCTCAAAGACTTGGTTTACGAGAAAATTGAGGTTCCTTTTTCTTTTTATCTTATCATAATGATCAGTCCAGTCTGCACGTTGCAGTGTAGATTTCCTTGCCTCCTAGTAAAACGATGCATAATTTGATACGAGCGACGAGCATCTTTTGAATTATTACTGCAAAGCTATGAAATGATTATTGCGCGTGTGTGCAATGCAATCCACTTGAAATACAAAACCACTTCAAAAAATGAAACATTTTTCTGTCCCAAGTGTCTCATTTCTCCCTGGTAGATAGAGAAATGTAGCAGCACGAGTGCGTCCTTCCTGCTGCGTCATCTCTATCTCGTATTTTTAAATTGTGCCATTCCCAAAAAATACCAGATCCGAGTTCCATCTCATCAAAATGTACACACAGTTGTCAGGAAAATTGCTAGTTTTTTTGGTGAAGTGACGATGATGGAGAAAGCAGGAGAAAGTTTGGGAAAAGAAAATGAGCTGAGCTAAATTTCTCAGTGCAAAAGTCTGAGAAGTAAGCGAAATGAGGTGGTTGATGAGGAGGAACGAAACGAGAGGAAAGCGGGGAAAGCAGAGCACACCGCTGTGAGTTGAACTGAGCTGAGTGAGAGAGAAAATGGGAAAAGTGGAGAGAGAAAACTGTGGTAGTGTGAAATGAAAAGATAATGTGAAACAGGAAAGGGAAACAAATTTTTTATGGCTCAGTAA
>VYYJ01002416.1:0-21781 GCA_021029165.1 Cyphoderus albinus | reverse complement strand
CATACTTGCGAAAGAAGTGAGCCGAAATACTTTCTTCTGACCGTAATATTAATATGTGTTTATGCATGTGTACGCCAATGACTTGCGAACAACATAAAATACAGTTTTACGAGACGCTGATATTTTCTCTAACTCCTCGTTATTATACTCGACACTTTTTTCACATTACCGTTTTGGTTCACATTACTCGTGTAATGAGCTCTTTTTGATAGAATCTTTTTCTGAGATTCATATCTAAATATGGCCATTACAACTACCGCACTGCCACACTACTCACTTCCTCCTCATACCATATTAAAGTTTTGAGGAAACTAAGACTAAATGAGAACTGTAAAAGGCCGGCGTTTTAGAAGACGGTCTTTTAAAATTCTCCTTATAGGGTGCAGTGAGGAAATGTCGTACTATCGAAATATTGTCATACGGATCATAAAATCCTATATTTAATGGTCTCAACCGTGCTAGATATTTCTAGTGTAAGTAGAAACAAATGGATAATTACATACGTTATGTTTACTCATAGACTTGCGCAAATAAAATTCAACTGTGGTAACCAGAGTGGTCAGATGAGGTAATGACAGAAAAATGCTATTCACACTTACATAATATTACAAGGAGCTTCTGTAAAAACACATTTAACAATGCCTGCAAACTGCAAAGTCATAATCATAATCAGCATCATGGATGCAGAAACAAGCCTTATGTAACAATCTCACCATACAGACATAGGAGTTCACAAAACTGAAAAAAGAAGTTTTGATTTTATCATTTTGTGGTTAGCTATCTATGAAGAGTAGCAGTGACAAGATTTGTAAGTGTGATATGTTATCATCTTCTTCAGACACTTTGAGAAATTCGAGTCAGATTTAGTTTTCCCCTGATTATAAGGTTGACAAATTCCTAGAAGGATGCTTCCAAGAATAGCATCTATGCAATTAGTTGCAAGTGGAAAGATAACCCGAAGACTTAGACTCGTTCTTGCGAAGCAGACAGACTTAAGCGTTATCTTACAGGAAATACCCTCTAGCGACAAGACTTTTTTTTTGGAAAATCGAATCGAAAGAAGCTATTTTTTACTTTTAAAGTCTGGAGAGTGACGTCAAGCATTTTTAATACTGCATAGTAGTTGGCACTACTACATATTGTTTTGTTTTCGAGTCCAAAACACCGTATAGTGTGTGAAATGCAATTTTAATACATTAACTAAACTACAGTTGACCCACAAATGTTTCTCGCTTAACTACGTATTAATGTCCTACCAATGGGCCAAACTTTGAACTCCAAAGTGATGATAACGAATGCCGCCCGACAACAAGAATTAGTAAAACGAGGATGAGTTCGATTGAAATTTCCTCCTTCTTGCATCCAAAGCACCAATGTTTCCTTCCGCACCCCACCATAGAAAGCAGAAAATGCAATAAAGTTGCCATTTTCTCCATGACCAGGAGTAATGGCATAATGTAGGTAGCAGCAAAAGGTTACTTTGGGATAACAGATAGCAAAAACTTTCTTTTTAAATCGAATGAGAATCTTGGTAGAAAAGTCAGATACAGATGCCAGTTGTCGAAACCAGCTCACAAAATATCTTGGTAATAAAATAATGTCACCTACACGAATCTGGTGGTGGTCCCTTACATTGAAAAGGAAGGAAGATTTTTCTCTGACCCGAGAACTGCGAAGGAGAAAGAGAACTTGTGACCACTTTGCTTTCACTGTGAATTTCAAGTGAAATGTAAGAAACCTATTATAGCCCGTTTTCCACAGCTGTTGTGGGGTGACCATCATAACACATGAGAAGAATATCTCAAAGTGGTATGTTCTTTTGAAAGGAGAAATGTGATGTGGGTTATTATATTTATAGAGTCGTTCTAGGGAGGAGGAGGAGAAAGCATTGTAATTCTAGCTCATTTTTTGAAGACGAAGGCGATGGGACAAAATGTCAACTGGCCTTTGAGTCGACCATTATTTATTTACATGTAACCTCCCCGCCACTATTTCTCGGGGATCTATGTACGTGTGCGCTGTGCATTAGGAAATAAATGGATTGAAATAACTTGTTTTCTTTTAAATTCAGCAGAAATGTCCAATTTCTTGTAAGAATAGCAAAGCAGTATCATCACTTTTTATTGTGAACGAGAATAATATTTTCGGTAACAGTGATATTTTTGGGTAAATATTTTCATTTCATGAAAAGCTCGTTTAACCTCTGCGTCATGGGCTAAAGGTGGGCGCGGTTGTTTCATTTAAAGTTTGTGCACCTATTCCATTCCCCATTGTGATTATTATTATTATCATTATTATTGCAGACAGCCGTTTCCAAAATATAATAACTCTTTTCTACCCAGGGAGAGTAGAACGAGACCTACTCTCTCGGCTACGACTGAACTGTTTGATAACTCTGGAACATGTTTCCATTTTATTGGAGAAGTTGGTTACCATTACCATACATGCTATGCTTGATGCATGTGCACAACTGAGGTTCGTTGCCCGATTTCACCGGCCAGTTGACCAAAAACTTCCGTCCCATCTCATTTATCGGGTAATAACGTAAGAATATACATCATACGTGGTTGAATTCAGTTTAGTGTCCCATATACTGCCAATCACAATTACTAGTTACAAAGTTGTTTGCAAACCACGATGTGCGCAACAAATATGTTTTTATGTTCTTTGGATGTGAAAGCTCCGTTGTCCGTGTTCAGCTCAATTACGTTTAGATTGTGCTTTTACATCATCCATTACAGAAAAATCTGTCTAAAATAACCTTTTGAGCGTCAACTTTAACTTTATGAATGTTCAATTTCATGTAGATAACAAACAATTATTGTACTTTTCATTTCCATTAGTTCACTACAGAGAAAGTTATACCCTTCCATGAACATCATTTGTCACACGCAAATGCAAAAAAAAAGATATTTAATATTATTATGATAACTATCTAAATCCAACAACAAAATAAAGCCAACAAAAATGGCTTTGTTTTACTGTATGACTAGTGTGAATAGCGGCTTTGAAAAGCAACCTCTGGCATTTTGTACAGTGGGGTCGCGCCACAAAAACAAGTAACAAGATATGAACAATCTTGACACAACGGCAACACCACAAGCCAGCAAAAATAGCTCATTCGCCTATTTCTGGCCAGATTTTTGTCGGAGATTTGTTTAATTTTGTAAAATGATGAAGTTGAAAGCGACCAAACGGAAAAGAGGCCAAAATAAAAGTGGTATGATGCTGTGCTGGCAACTCTTTTTTAGAAAGTTGTTTAACCTTACAATAACGTTTATGGCTTATTCATACGGCACAAAGATGTTTCATGTGCTTCCACCAGAAAGCCACTTTGTCTTTTTTATCATGTGGCTTTACTTTAAACTTATTGTAATTTCCTTCGGGGTGGATGCTTATACCTGCATGCAAATATTGTTTTTACTACGATATACACAATGTGCAAATAATGTGTATTTGATGCGTATTATACACATTATTTTGTCCTGTTGTAAACCAGTTAGATTGCATTTTATAACGAACTATTCCAAGGAGTAATGGATTCGCCATTTTGCATTAGGCATGCCCGGTCTTCAGATGTGCTTGGGGAGTTCTCAGATGACAATTTATTGGCCTGGCATGACAAGCACCCACTGCGAACTTTAACAACTTCCCATAAATAAAGTTCTCGTTTTCATACAGATTGAACTGCTCCAGAGAGGAAAAGTGAACCTCAAAAAATTTTGAAACAAGGGCAACATTATGAATCTATAAATCCAATCCAGGAATGTAAACTCCACTCAACAAATGAGACAAAATCCTCCGATCACCGGTTGCTTTTAATAACACCACTTTGCCTCACCGCATTAGGAGGTACTTCGAAACCAACAACCAACCTATAATCTTCAAACAACAAATGATATCGGGTCCAAAACCGCAGAACAATTTCAAGTTAGATGGTTTATATGTCACTATTGTCATTAGGTGTTTTCAATCCACATCCGTTATCACAATTTTATGGTCCATGATATGTAGAAACTGGTACTAATTTAGGGAATAACGTTACATTTAAATTGACCACGTGTCACAATTCTCTAAATAACTAAATAATAATTTTGCCTTTCGAAAAGCCGATTATACTCGGCTTCATAAAAAAATACTACAGAACAAATTGTTCTATAACCTTGTAACGGATTACTACTTCTAACATCAAGTCAAGATAGTATAAAATAATTATTCCAAAAGTACATTTTAATAAACAAGTCACTTGTGAATTCTGAGTGGATCCCTAACTGGAGGCTTATTTTGTACTTTAATAACGTTCAAACGTTGTAATAAAGACGCTGCTTGAAAAAATAAAGCCTTATTTTATTATAAACTTGAATAAAATCTACACTGCACTCAACATGGATTAGTTTGTGTGTTTTATCATTCAATTAATCAAGGGCTTTCAGGTGAAAGCGATTTTGTATTAAGAAATGAGGAATGATTGAGTACTTTTTATAAATATAACAGTTTTGTAATCTGCATTTGGGAACTCATCAAATTTAAATTGACGCACGTATACAAGTACAGATAGAGCAAAGATACCAGACAAAGTAGAATCCTGTAGATTCCTCTTTAGATATCCATAATTATCTGGTAACTTTGAGGGAATCAAACGATGTCTCAAGTTTCCTAAACCTAACAAAAATGCTCGGTAGATCTGATCTACCTTCAGACACTTGACGCTGATTTGTTTGATCATTTTATATGAAAAATATCGATACCAAAGCTGGTGATACAGTTTGCAGGTTATAAAAACAACGTCGTCTACAGGGATTCCCAATTAATTTCTTGATTATTATATGTGATCAAGTTACGTTTTGTAATAATTTGAAGAATGAAAAACGACTTGTTCAAAGACGGCTTCCTCAAGCAAGCTTATTATTTTTTAACAAATGATATCGGATGTACATATCATTGTACTGTTTGCAAAATACATACAGCTACCTACCGCCTACTCAATGTGACATGTTTTGTCTGAAGTACGGTTTCATTCCATTCTGTGGCATTTGAAATAGATATATGAATTATGGGTTACATGTTGTATAATTGGTATTTACATATCTACAGGTTCAGTCTTTTTTTTACCAAACCAAGATCAAATACACTTTGCTTGATAGTGTTTCTCCTTAATTTAATTAAGGTCCATTTGTTACATTGGAATGTATACGATATTGAAACCATCTCTATCTTTTAAGTTCTTTATATTAGCTGTAAATAACCCACAACGGGAGTTTATATGTGTATGATTTCGGCCATTTCTTTTGTTTTGTATCGGAACTAATCTCAAAATTTAACAAGTGGAAAATCGTGACAATAAAGTAGTTAACCTCCCACGAGATCTGTCATTGAATCAATGAATGCAAAATATAGTTCCAAAGTTAGTCAGTTTTTTATAATAAAATCGCAGCAAGTGCAAATTCATGTCACCCTTAACCGATCTTACTGATTCGACCTTCGACCTTAACAAGTTGTTTTTCTACTTTTATTTTTTGTGATATACACTTGTGGCAGAATGCCACCCTAATGTTACTGTCACTGTTATATTAGTTTGTTGGAAACCCTCACTTCCTACATGGAATACGTCAATCGGAGAAAAGTAAAGTTACTTTTTCTTTCACTTCAAGAGTTACAAGACTAAAGTGCATGCTTTATATAAATATAAGAAACTGCTGGCATTCGTTGGGGCAATTTGGCATAAAGGTATGTTCGTTTTATAGTTTCTTTATACTTCAGAAGATTTGTTTACTGTTTGGTTGTTGTCAACAGGATTTCCGATCTGATTCTTCCCAACTTAACCTGCAAAGTGAAAGCTACTTGAGATTGTTCTGAGTATATGCAAAAGGCAACATGAAGTGCCGTCAATAAATTTACAATATACATATCAGCAAGTTCACAGTTCAGTGGGCCAAAAATACTTAAGAAACTATAATAGAATCAAACACTACTTAACCAGCACGAAAGTTGTTAACTTTAACAGTTTATATATAATAATAACAATTTATAAGTGCATAATTGATTGAAAGATTGTAATGCAGATATTATGCAGATGATATTATTATAATTCCCTACTTATTTTAATAAATCTATTACTTACCACGTTAAGAAATTTACTTGGATATTATCTCTATAAGTTTACCTTTTGCTGCATAAAGTTCCGAATAAATTTCCGAATGAAAGAAAATCTCTAACCAAATGGCTATGGCTAACTAAATACCAATATAAATTGTTTAATGTCTAAATTCTTGTTGACGTATACACTCTTTCTTTCAATACTTCTCTTACTGTAAGAATTATGAACCTAACAACAAAAGAACAAATACCTAATGCAAATCTAGGTTGTATAGCTTTATTAATTTCCAAAACATCGTTGCTGGAGGAAAGTGTCGGTATTACATTGCTTAAATGGGAACAAAACAGATTCCACTTGATGATGATTGTTCAAATTGTATAATTACGAAGTTTGTACGCGTACAGAATTACTGCTACTTTTTAGGTTAGGTTTCCAAAGATTTAGCAACCAACAAGCAACATTAACTTTGAAGGAAATGGATTTTTTTACCACAAAATAAATGTTTGTTGATTGTTTACTGTTTTTGAATTTTTCTGACATAATGGAGTTCTTGAAATCTTACCAAAACGGATGCCGTGATTATATACTTTATCTGTCAGATCCGTAAGAAGAATTCTGGAGGAAACAGAAAGGGATCATGAGTGGGATAAAAATCAAGACTAGCTAAATTATTTTAATAATAATAATACATTTAAACGCATGGAAGAGCAAACACAACTAAAATGAAACAGTTTGAAAAATAAGGCCAGCTTTGACAGCAATTTCAGCATTTCATTTGATAGCATTTCAGTCAATAAATTTGACTAAAAGTTTTGTATGTAGCTTATGGCTGTATACGTTCCAAAGTTATGCTACATTAATAATCTGATATCACACTTACACATTTTTGACAAAATATATCTGCAGATCCCAAGTGGTTGTTTGCGGCTTTTGGTATTAAAACGGAAATCTTAATGTTATTAACTACTGTGAATAGTTTACAAACCAGATTTCGTGAAATTATATGCAAATATCATATATGAAAATATACTATATGCGATTCTCCGAAATTTCGGTGATTTTCACGACAAAAAATATTAATGAAATGTCCTTAAACGATTCATGATGAATAAAAGAATTTACTCTGGATCTTATTGCGAATTCATCAGAAGCATTGTTGATGGGTTTACTTCTATCTAGGTTTCAATGCAATAATAAAAGGAATGCATGTTTTATGTATTTCATGCTTAGGTACAATACAGGAAATGTGTTCCACTATGTTCGTTTATCATTTCTTTCAAGAACTAGTTTTTCATTCTTAGAATAAAATATTACAGAATTGTACTTATTCAACTCAGGATTTTTCGTAATAAAGAAACGAAGCGCGATGACTGTTGCGATCAAAAAAAAGAAGTCGGAAGTCGGTCTTTCTTCGGAACATAAAAAATATTTAGAAACTTTTAATGTCCTACTTCATCCAGTCGAAATCCGACATGCTAACATATCGACGGTTGTAATTAATTTTTATTATTTTTTTACACTAGATATACTGGGAGATAGATAGAACCCTACGTATAAAGTTATATAACGTAGTTATAAGTTGCACCAACACAATAATACGCATTTCTCAATCTGTGAATTGTGTTGTGGGAGCAAAACATTTGTGGCTCTTCTCCGAACTGGGAGTCTTCCTATTTAAAAGGAGCTATATAATTCTTCTAGGCCTTTTGCTACCGGAGGCCCTATGGTGGCAAAAAGCCGGTTACCTATAGAACACAATATAGCTTAAAAGTGAAAGCGCCGGTATGCAAATAGTAGAACGGCGCTAGTATTCTTCCTGGTATGATATTTTGCTATGTAATGAAATGAAACCTATTTTCTATGGAAGAAAAACCAACATTTCTCTTGACGCCATTACTTCACCTATAGAGAAGACTGGTAAGAATGAGACGGGAAACAAACAAAAATAAGTGATCCGGAACTTTCTAATTCAAAATTTATTTCCGGTACGAAAGAAATAGACATTTGTATGACGATGAAGGAAATAGTATTCACTTTTGCATATGTTCTTTGATTTACAAAATACCTTTCGCCAAAAAGGCGAGTAGACTTGGAATTTGTTTAGTTGTGAGGATTTTGACTCAACTACGTTTACTGCATTTTATTTTTCGCAGCATGGAAAAAAGGCTCCCTCCTGGAGGATGATCGTATGCATAGAGAAACAGCTTTTGTTCTTTCATCATAGGAGAATAATCAGTTTGGGGATCTCATATGTTTAACCAAATTGCTTTTTCATTCCTCTCTCAGTCGTTATTTGCCCGAGAGTACACAAGTAACATGTATGTACTTACACAGTGTTCCACAGAATGTACAGGGAAAGCAGGGTGGTGCTCCAGTCTTCTCCCCATTCCATTCCGATACATTTTCTGCAGACTTCTTTTTTATTCTTTAGCCGATTCAGTCCATGTCTGCATGTTAGAGGTAGATAGGTATTATATTTATTTATGAGAATTCTATTCAGCAAAAATGGTTATCGCTTCTTATTCTGTAGCCTTAACTTCCGATGCTGGAAAGGTTTCAGAATAAAATACGCGAAAGTTCCCTTCTTAAAAAGGCTCCTTTCTTCGCTTAACTACTTCTTCCTCTTCTTGTGCATTTTGTCGACTTTTCCATCTCGCACTCTCCCTTTCTCTCTCACCCACATCCCCAAACTGTAGATGTGTTATTTTTCTGTTCTATTGAAACCGAGAGGAACAGCTAAGAATTACCGATTTTTGGAGGAAGTTGGAAAAATGAAAAGAGAAAAACAAGCATTCAGGATATATGTACATACATAAATACGAGAACTGTATATAGACCATAGACTTACCTATAGACTACAATTTTTACTCAATAAAGGGTTAAATGAAAAAAGTCAAATGATATTATTGTCTTTCTGCAGGTCGCATGAAAACGGCCCTTCGTCCATGTATGCTGCTAACGGCTCAGGGCTTAGTGTTTTTCGTTTGTTATTGGAAATGCTTCTCGGTGCACTTATAAGTATGAGTCTGAGCAATGCAGGAGCAGCGCGCTTATGAAAATGTTTATGGCATATTCTCCATCCTGAAAAATAAACCTTCATACTGATATAGAGCAAGAACATCTCTTCCTTTATAATAAAATACTGTTCCATTTATAGAGTGAGTAAAGTTATGTTCAACATCTTTTACCATAATACTAAAAGAATCGGTGAAAGTTCGACAGAAAAGTGGGTCCTGAGAGTTTGATAATTTGTTGCTGTTGAAGCTTATATAGCTCACTGAGGAATTATTAACTTTTCCTGGTAAACATGCTTCCTCTTACTGCATAGTGCATAGGGACCTCGCTATTAGGATGGTGTTTATCCGACAAATTGTAAAATATATTTTTGTTCTATGCGAGTTTGATCGTCTCCAGAGGACGGCTTTTGTCTGCAAGAAATATCACTACTGTGAGTATACAATGGTGCATTCTCTCGTTTTATGCAGGTAAGTCGGCATGGTTAAAGTCTTGAAAGAGAGTCGACAGATAATTCCGTACCCTCTTTTCAGCTGACGGAAGACTTTCCCGTTTGGAAGTCTACAGCTTTTACTATTTATTTATGCAAGCAAATACACTCTTCAGCCTTTATAACGAACAATATGGGCATGAAAGAAAGTGCAAGTAAAAGTAAGAAAAGTTACTGGCTAATTCAGTGATATACTAACCGTGGAGTGTTTACTGTTCATTGCTCCAGATAATGTTACGGAAGAAAGTTAATCCGTTTTATCAAGAGGCCTTTTAGTTCTGCTTTCAGGTGCATGAAAGAGACGATCCTTGAAGATTTTAAAGCATGAAATTAATCATTGTTGCATAAACCTTCCGGAAGAATGGGAAGAATTAAACTGCGTAGACTATGAAGAATTAAATTATTTTTTGTAATTTTTGTATCTAAAATGCTGTATGTAACTTCTGTGTATCTATACTTTTTTTATGATCTGAAACTTTTGTTTTAAGTAACACTTTATACTGTAGGTGTCAAAGGTATGTGTGTAAAAATGATTATGATAATTTTAATTGGCGGAACCGAGGCAATCACATTGACATCAATGCAAATTCGCATTCAAAATAAGACTTAACTTTAAAAAAAATTGGAACAGAGTAATTTCATTATTTAGAAAGAAAGACTTTTTCGTTAGGCTAATCACATGAAGTATAAGAGTGAAAGTAGTAAATCTGAACTAGATTGGAATACAACTTTTTGCAAGTTTCCCTTTAATGATTAAACTTTCATTTTGGTTCCTCAATTTGTAAGTAACTAGATGTGGAACGAACTAAAAGAAAGTCTTTGTAGTATCATGTTTTATTATGACTTTCAAAACGAAATATATCCATGAACTTTATAATTCAACTTGGCATGATGACACTGACCAAGCTTTACATGAATGAATATTTTCACTCCCACTGCAAAACTTTAGGAAAGCGACAAACGAAAAACTGCCTTACAAACTGACGGCGAAATATAACTGTAATTGTAAGTACATTTTACAACGCGATTTCTACAGACAAAACATCCTTCAACCTAAGCTATATATTATAACAATGTAAGGACGTGTGTGCTTTGTCAGTATTGCATAATTGACAATTTTTAGTTTACATTACATATACATACCCCTCTCACAGAAATCACACGCAAGAAAATAAGGAAAAGTTCCTTCTAAATATTTAGCCCAACCTCAACCTTGGAAATTACACATTTTGCATTCTTGAGTACAGCACAGTCTATTATTTGCGACGCGCGGGAACTTTACTAATTTAATGTGACAAAAGCTGGCTACTCTAAAGTCACAGGGAGGCTGAAAGTTTCTTCCTTCCTCAGTGAAGAATATTTAAATCTACAAAGTTCATATCAATAATTAAGAAAATGACAGACTTACAGTACCATGAAAATGAAAATTTCAGTAACCAAAAGCTAAAATTAAGTCACCAACGTAAAGACTTCTAGATTGAATTCTCTGCTCAAGTTACAAGGGGAAGGTTTCTTGCTTCTTGTGTAAGTGCATGATGTTGTAGGAGTAGAACTCGATGACATGAAGAACCTCATAACTCACGATCGTCTGGTTCCACTTTGGTTTTTAATAAAAGTAGGCGTTTGGAACAAAATCCAGACGTATCAGTTAACTAAAACAACTCATGTAGAAATTATGTGCATTCCATGTAAAATATTAGCAATAAAAATGATCAAATGCATCTTACACACTATGCAAATAAACAAATCCTGATCATTATTCATTTTTCATGTTTGGTTGGACTCCGACTCCGTCGGTTCATGAAGATCAGCATCAAATCAAACTTCATTTCTCCTTGCGTGATTGCACTACATCCTTCGTCATTCATCACGAGTGATGTGAATTATCCGTTGCCATTTTTGGCCAAAGAAGCCAATTTTACGCTATACGGTAAAAATTTGCCTGAATCGAGCAAATATTTACTTTAGTAAATGACGAATCCTCTTTTACGAGACAACATAAATCAAATTACCAATACATTGAAAACCGCAACTTAGCTTTTGTATATTTTTAAAGCAGATGCTAGAGAAATTGATTCTTTACCGCAACATCGTTGAGTTGAAACTGTATACGTGAATCCATACACTATGCCCTTCCTCAGTCTCATGAATGTGGATTTTTCGCCAGGCTTGGACTTCATCTTTATTGTATTTTATTTGTTTTGTTTGAATCTAGAGAACCTCCGTGAATTGGCAACGAAGATTATTTTATACAATCAAACCTTTAAATTACAATAAGGTTTGATTTTGTTGATTGCTTCGGAGATAGGAAAACCTACATTTTGTTTGTTTCACATTTCATTTCATGTATGCGACAAAGCACGTCAACCGTTAACTAAGAGAAAGGATTTTTGAAGAAATTGAAGGGCATTGGAAGTGAAATGTAGAATTGCTACGACATTCCTTGTCGTGCTTGTGCTTTACCTGGAAACATGCGAATGTGAAATTGTAGACCATTGCATTGAACGGAGTTGGATGTCCTTGTACAATTATATCTTGCACTCCCCAAGCTCTCACAATCAGCAACTTCAGAATCTTTCATGATAAGAACAAGCAGTACTTTTTATTTTGCAGTAAATCGACATATACATATATACCTTTCTCTTACATTGAACTGATACATTTGTAAACAAGAAGTTTCTAAAAGAAGAAATCGGGGTATTAAAATAGAGAGAATTTGACGTACTTGATTTTAATTCGTTAAAATATAAGTCCAGAGTTTTATCCACGTTACTATATTCCATGGTTTATTACCCCCTCTAGAATGACAAAGTGTGAGTGTGATTAATGTCTGTATTATCAATTCAATTCCGTTAATTGAAATATGCATGTACGTGTATTAAAATGCAATCCAACATTATGACAACGAATTTATAAATTAAATCGCATTTATACTCCCATTTATTAAATACTTCTACTCGTTGATTTCTTCATCACATGTACATGTACACGTTCTATTTACTCAAGTGAACACTTTCCTTCTTGACACATTTATTCTTGTTTGACGTTGGCTAACTTGAGTAAAAAATATTTCTAGAAAATCCACATGTTTAATACTTCCTTTCTGCGTTTGGAAATGATTCTTGAAATAGGGGAACGGTAGAAACCGTCACTCATCGTATCGTATCTAGTAATCGTTGCCGCCTTGAACGCTTTATTTTTTCTTTCTAATTGTATGCACACATAAAATATTTGTTTGGATTTTATTTTCAGATATATAAAAATTCTATTTTCTTTTAAGGAGAAATTCGGGCATTTTTACGTCATTGACGTCAGCACCTGCTTACTGCTTGCAAGCAGTGTTCTGTGCTTATGAAAAGGAAGCTGTTATTCAACGGATCATAAAATGTGAATGATTGCCCTCCCATAACTGTCTGCCTTGTAGTTTTGACAGTGAACTTTTCCCTCTGTGCATATTTAGAACTTACCTCAGTCAGACTCAGTGCCAGCCATTCTGGTGTACTTGCAAATTTTTACCATTAAGTTTTGCTACGAATGTAGAGCACAATTTTATTTATCAGTAAATGGTGAATAAATGGCCACCACCTACTTGAAACACATAAAGTAAAATGCTAGTCACTTTTGTCTAAGACCAAGTAGAAGAAAGAAAGCCGCAAAAAAGATGCAAGATAAATTGACAAAGAGAACTGAGAACATATTATCGTGTAGTCCTTTTTAAGTTTTGTTGTATAATTCATTATTACTAGAACTGGAAAGAATTTAAGATGGAAAAAGTTTCAAGCGCTTTTTACGACTTTCTTTACCCTTCCTTGGGTCATGGTGGTTTGAACATTCAGTAACCATCTTGAAAACGCACACATGCTTCCACCCAGGGTTCGGAAACTTTTCTCGAAATACAAAAGGAACATCACCCACAGCAGCCAGGGAAGCCATAGAAAGAAAAGTAAAAAGAAAAGTGAATGTTCAAGAAAAGGAACATTCCAGGAAGCGTTTATATATATAGGTAGCCTATGAATCTTTGCACTTAATTTCTAGATTTCCACCCTTGCGTTTGTTTAGTGAATCGAAAGTACTTCTTGCATATGCTGGTTCCTCTGCCACACATTTTACTTTACTGAAATACACCTGCGATTTAGAAGTAGGCCTTATAAAACAAGTAAAAGTTCAAACTTTCTATTATTAAGTTGACCAAATCTTTGCGTTTATTGGAGGATAAAAAGTATAAAGAGGCGCTGTTGGGCATATAATATGGAATATATGGATTTTGAATCGACAAACCACATCCTGTTTTTAGCAACTTCGCGGAGAGATTTTACCGGAAGCTGAATTGATTTACTATCTCCAACTGCGCCCAAGCAAACCAAAAATTCAAAAGTCAAGCATTTTTAAAAAGAAATGGAGTGGTTTTTACATACCTATGACATAGAGCTTAAATGTGACATCGTCTCCTGTCTTCAAGCAGCTGGTTGAGTTAAGCTGAAACTTTAATTCGGGTATTATGTAAGTCTGAATACTTTTCAATGTTTTACCGAGGTAAAGGAAAGGCTTTTATCGTGAATGGAACAGAAATCTTATTACATTAATGCACTAATGTTTTGAAAGTAGTGGTAGAATGGTGGTGTAAGAATGCGTCAAGGGTCGTCACCCTCTACTAACTATTAGTTAACGGACCAGAGGAGGGCTTTTTCGATTTCACAAAGGAGGTAAAGCGTAAAGCTTTGACCAAAGATGTTTGCGAAGGAAAGTAACTTTTCCCTTATTTAGCACTTTCGTCTTTATCAACCAGCCGCCTGCTTCAGTCATTCGACTTGGTACTTTTACACGTGACACTAGAGAATACAAACTAAAATACATGACTCGCTCAAAGGCGTAAGCATCGTTTTCCACTTTCACTCATTCATTATTAACTTTTAACTATCGACAGTGTTGATTAAATTGTTTTAAAAGATAGCAGGGACGTTGTTAAATAGATAAGTAGATCGAATCAGCATCATTTCCATCATGCACTTTAATTTAAGATTAGAAAATAGAGTAGCGTCATAACTTCTTAGTTTGTGGGTCAAGCAAACTAGCAAATATCAACTATAAAGTTTTAAATTCTCTAAAAGTAAAGATACTACCTTAAAGTCAGAGTGATTGTAAGATCCTGTAGTCCGTAATTGTAACTGCAACTTTGTATTCCTTTATGAATGGTTCAATGAGAGAATCCACATAAGTTGCAGTTCATTATCTTCCGCTACAAGAGGAACATGCATAAGTTTACCAGGATGGCGTAGAACGGCGCACAGTAAAGTTTTTGAACTTAATTTATTGTTGGCTAGTTAGCCGTAACCATAAAAGGCTTACCATTTTTCTGTACTGCTTGAAGAGTATGGTTTGTCGTGTATGACTTTTGTGTCTTCTTTAGAGCATCTTTATTCAAATCGAAGCTATTGGAAGTTTAACAACTGGAAATTTATGGATTCTCTTGTTTCCAGCACATTTTTCACGGACAGATTGGCAAATAAAAGGACCTCGCCCACAGAATATGCACAATATTACTATAATACATACAGTATAATACAGTATGTACATAATATACAGATTAAATAAAATAGGATCTTGGGAATGTTTATAAACAGATGTATATGTGAGATTGAGAAAGGACATTTAACAATGATATTCTAATATGGTACTTAGACGCTGCGCTAACTAAATAGCAATTGCTTACAATGCCATTCACACTACAAAGCCGTTGGGGGAACCAGATAGAGCTTTATATTTTATTTTGCCTACCTATTGTTTAGGGCCTGCTTTCCAATCGCAATCCTATCAAAAAAAAAACTTGCAGTCTTATCTGACACAATTAATAGCAGACTAAAAGCAAACTTCATATATACAGCAATAAATAATTAATAAATAGAGAAAAATATGGATTTTCATCCTACCACTACCACCCAATGTCATATCCTCCTGGTAATTGCACCCAGTACGGGTATAAAATAACAAGAGCAAAATGTAACTCCTAAGGCGAATTAATCTCTAAAGTATGCAAATATAAATTAGTTCTCTTCGAGGGAGGTGAACTATCGAACTCTATCATCAAACTTGGAATTGGAACATATTGGACATTCCGGACCACTGGAGATTGAGTCGAAGCCACATCACACATCTTTTTTTGGCTAAAAATACAAAAACAACTCACGACTTTTTGCTTTAGAGTTGAACTGGTGGTTGTAAACACCAAAATTGAAAAATTAATACCTATGCCACCCTCCTTTCCCCTTACATGCAGAAAACCTAACTAGATAGCATATTATTCTAGTCACCTTGACTAGATAGGAGAAAATTACAAATTACAGCGTTTGGCATTCATGAATTACTGGAGGCAGAGTTACAACTGGAAGCTTGTAAAATGGTGTGTAATTCAAGTCCTCCTACTCAAAGCGTATTTTCATCCTCATTATGTTTTCCAAAAACATGATTCACAATGCCGATGTCGGAGTTTACAAGAATGTCAGTTAACTAGATTGTTTTTCTACATCAACCAATAACACGAATGTGGGTCGCAACGGTTTCTTGCATTCATCTCATCACTATTAGCTTATTACAGCATTCATGAACGCAATTCATTGCATAACATCTTCACTTTTTTCGTTGTAACAATAGCCTCAAATAAAATGGAAAAGCAGTTTACGATAAATCGCGAACTGAGACTGAGGATAGTGCCCAGCAATATCTGTACTAAACAGGTCTTGCAGTTTTTTTCTCTCCTGCGGCATGTAAATGAAATGTCCGTGAAAATTTATTAGCTGGATCAACTCTCCACAATCTCTTTCTCCCGTTATTACCACTCCCCTTCCTCTCATCTACTCTCTCGCAAACCGCCTTGTCAACATATTGTGTCTAGAGAATCAGAAGGCGTGTTCTGATTTTGCCGAGAGCAAAACATGTTTATTCTCACCGAATGGTTTTCAAAACATTTGAAACAACGAGATAGTGTTTCCATTTCCAAAGAAAACAAAACAAATACAAAATACAACAGATTATTTCCTTATTTCCTTTGGTGTCATGTTGAAGTTGATACTCTTTATGTAACGGCTAGAAAAATAATTATCTTGTTTACCATTGTTATTGCAAAAAGAGACGATCACTTTCCTTTCGGGTTTTCACCTCCCTCGACTTTAAATTACAACGCATTTTGGTAAAGGTTATCTTATTAATTTGACAGAAGGGGCATGAAGATCTCTAAAATTGCACTGTCTGAATTATTTTGAGTCCCTGTGTAATGATATTTAAATAGAGATATATTTGCGAGACTCCACCAATGGGTTTGTTTAATAAATTGGAGTAGCTTTCTCCAATGCAATCATATTTGAGGATTTCTCACATTTTACAAAAGAAAAAAAAGGGAGAACAAATTGAGAATCTGTGCATTAAACTGTGATACATTGCATAGGTAATATAATTTTCTCGCACTTTTCATACTTTTAGTTACAATTACTTTTGAACATTTAACATTGAATAATGTAGGACTCCATACCTTTGTGGATAAAGTATTACATAAAATAATTCATGGAACTAATGCTGAAAAATAGCTATTATGAATGAATAGAAGCATAAAGGAATATTTATTTTAATCGATGTTAGAATATCAATTTTAGAGTAGCATTTAAACGAAACTGTAAAAATAGAAGTGGATATTGAATCGACTTTTAATTGTCAAACAGAATTTGGCAACATGATAGGTCAAATGCGGTCTATTTAACAAAGTGACAAAATATTAATGTTAATAACTAGGAGCGTAATAGTAGAGTGTAATACTGAGAGTACTTATTGAATATGAGACATTTACACCCACTTTAATTTTTTGCCAATAAACAAGAGTGACAAGCACAGCAAACATTGTATTTTTATGCCCTTTCTCTACTAGGTACGATGTTTTTGTTCAAGCATCTGGTTTCGACTGTCATTTAAAACCACCCACTCGCCATCACATTAATGAAATATTGTAGTAAATAATTAATATTAATTGGGTAATGGGTGTGCACGTTGATGTTCCTTGTAATTACATATATAATATTGAAAGAAATTTAACACAAACTTTTGTCTGGAAATTTCTAGCGTATGATGATTCATGATGTTCATTTTATACTTCATTAAATAAACATGGACAAGGACAGCTAGTTGATCAATCGTGTTTCAGCACTGAAATGAGAGATAATGAGAGCAACTATGAATTAGAGGTTGAGTTGGTGAGAGTTTTTGGTCAATTCTTGCCCTGAATTTAAATATTAAAAGGCATTACTGCCCGGAACGAATGTGCTACCAAAATTACCCAACCATTGTATTAATCTGCACGACAAAAAGCAATGCAGTAAGTTGAGATTCCCTGCAAATTTCCACCCTAATGTCAAATAAGAGTTGGGTGAAGCACTCATGTTTTTGGGGTTACATATCACAAGAAATTAATAGTCCTAGTCTAATATTTTTCTGGCATTTCCAGGCATTCAAACTTGTTGGATCCGGTAGTAGTGACGTTTACTTTGCTCTTAAATTTCTTGCTTCGTTAGCTTATATTGACAAATTACCCAAAAAAATCTCGAGTTCTTCTTACAGACTATGTCAATAATCAAAATAAATTGCCAATTTAGACTTGTATTCGTTGGATTCAGGGTTGCTAAATTTCCACGTCGACTAATTTTTGGTGGCCATAACTTCCACTTCGTCCACTGGAAAGTGGACAGTGTGAAGGTGGACGCTCCCACCTATAGGTTGCTAAATATCCACCGTCCACCAAAAAATAGTGGACGAAGTGGACAAAATTCCACCTTCCACTTCCACCCATCCACTGAACGTTGCAACCTTGGTTGGATTGCATTTCAAGAATATCCGGATTCCAGAGATACCAAATATGATCCTTTATATCATTCTGTCCCATAATGGAAGATTCTGGTGTTGACATTCCAGTTCTAAATTAAGATATGCGTGGGAATTCGCTTTTACAAGAAAATGCAAAAATAAACTAACATCATCTGAATACTGAGGCGCGGTTGATGAATGCACAGAGGAAGTCTTACAATCAGACCACACTTTGTTCGTTTACAATAATATTATTGTTCCTTCCTTATTTGGCAATTCGTGATACATAATTCATCGGTTCTGATTTCTCCGCAATCAGCAGTCATATAGCAGAGTTCCAAGTTTTTCTTGTATTTTCTTTTTATTACTCCAACTCATTGTCTTCTGATACTTGTATGGTATTAAATTCATCGAATGGATAGGAGATACGATTTTTCATAATTCACATTCTTTTCTCTCTTCCATCGCTCAGTTTCTGAATAATCCAGAAATTTAGTTAGAATGCTTTTAATTGTATTTGTGCTTTGTAAGTACCACACTTCATCAATTCGTTTTACATTTAAGCCAAGACAATTGAGTTTATCTTTGTATTCTGAAATATAGTTGCTACTCTTAATTGAAAAACGGACTTAACATGATTATTAAGCCAATTCAATGTTGGCTGAACCCTGGTAATTAAGTGCACAATTTATCATAATTATTCTTGTGAAAAGGACGCGAGAAATGCTTCTTAATGTTGGTTTCCGATCCAATAGTTCCACAATAATGGAGTAGATAGAAGTTTATAATAGTCTTAAGAATAATATAGGAAAAAAGATTGAGCCGTGAGCGTTTCATCTTAAGTGTATTGGGAAGAAGGAATGAACTTCCTCAACTAAAGAAGCTCTGATGACAATAATGAGAAATGCAGCTAAGAAGAAAAGAGCCAGGGTGAGTTGGCAAAGAGAAGCAGCATTTTATGGTAAATACTGCATCAATGCTTGGAAGCTTCGTGGTCGAATAAAGCTTTATATCCTTTGTGATTAATGAAACTTGACGAAAAAGGGAAAAGGAAAAGGATGTAAATGGGCCATTTGAGGAAGGAACTAAGCGATAAAGACAACAAGAGCTACATTGTACAAAACTCCTACCTCACTCTTGGCCTCTCACTGTTTTAGTCGAACATGATGACAGTGTTAAATATGAAGTAATTAATGTAGGAATTGTACAAGTGGTGGAGTAGAACACCAACTACCATGTAACATGTTTGCGTCCTTTCATTCCATACGGCAGGGCTCGTTCGAGATGTTCTGAAGCCTATCTAGTCGCATCAAATACAGTCAACGAGTCAACGACTACACGAATTGTAAATGAGCTGCCAGAAAAGGAACAGGGTATTTTTGGAATCAAAGAATGCATCTACGTTTTATATTACAGTTCCAGGTATATTTACTTGTTATAATAAAAATCTTGACAGTGTGGGATAAGGATGATTACCTATTGCCTGTCACTAGAGCAAATTATTGTTTGCCTTAAAATGCCTTTGTGATTTTCAAGCAAGCCAAGGGCTCGAAACCTTTAGCTCGACGCATTCATTGCATATGTATTTAATTTGGTTCATGACGAGGAAATCGTTGTTTTCTTAACATTTTATGCTGAACTTCATTCACCCAGTAATATTATTTTCACAACCCTCATCCATCATCGTATTTTAGTATGTAAATGAAAAGCGGTTATTAAATTCTGCCCATGTTGCCTCATTTAGAACTTAGTCACCGTTAGATGTCTGCTATTTTTGTGCTTATAGATTTTGTTATAATTAACCTATTATTAGAACCAGAACACAAATTAATGTTTAAAAATGTTGTTGGTAATTGCAGTTGGAGACTTTGACATTTCTCGGAATCCTGCTATTTTTCATCGTGATTGGGAACTCAGCTGTATTGGCAGCGTTGATGATGGGGAAAACTCAGCGGAAAAGTCGGATGAACTTCTTTATAATGCATCTTGCATTGGCCGGTAAGAATGATCGACAAGGTCACTTTCCCACCAACTTCCAATATTTATTTTTCAAAAATACCAAGCTTGATTTTAAAAGCTTGTCATTAATAACGCTTTAAGCATATATTTTTCCAGTAATCATCAGATATTTTTTTGCTTCTTAAATAACGATCTGAGCCTTCCCAAAGAGCAATAAGCCGCAGAAACATACATATGTCATTTTTAGAAATTATTGCCACGGGCTGTTAAGTAAAAAGTCAGCAATTTTATGCTACTTTGGATAGGGATTTTTTTGGATTACAACATGATCATTAGGGTGTGCAATGCTCATGGGAGCAGCTACGTGCCATAGGGGCTGCAACAAAAAAGAAAATGGAAACATGAATCCACATCTCACAAAAGTTGTGCCAGTTGGTTCTAAATATAGATGTTACGGCGAGAAAGGGTTTGAACAATGCAACCAATTTCCAAATCAAGGATATTATGTAGGTATACCAGCCAATTTTTTATGTATCAAAGGCAATGAAATCGCCGGATGAGGACCCATTCAACGACCCTTGCTTCTTTTCCGGCAACGCTGTCAGATCATAAATCTCGTCTTCCTTTTCCCTCCAGGGAAACACATGCCAAAGCTTTGTACCATATCGTGCTTTGTGATGCAGATGCTGCTTACACAACAGTTATTTGCTGTCTTCTATCAGCTTTCTTCCCATTTTAAATCAACTTTCTCCGGGCTCCATTACGCCTTACCGAATACAGGCGTTGATGGAGACGAAAGAAGGCAGTCGGTAGTCTGCAAAGTTCTCATAAATAATATTGTACGTTGTAGTTGCAACTTTCGTCACAACAAAGTTTCTTTGCTTTGATGTTTTAAAAATTGTACGTATGTGTACAAACATAACATGTAGTATTCTTGGGTAATGCGTTATTCATTTTTAACACTACCCATGAAATCTTCAAAAAGTTTATGTTAGCCCGTACTAATTCAGTATGCTCTCTCAATTAAGTCTTCCTTAAGGTTCGTACCAACTAAAGCATAAGAATATAATGACAGCATATAAATTGTTTGTTTGTTGGTGAAAGGAAATGAACTTTTTATTTATACTTACGAGCTTTTGATAACTCTTTCATTATTAGTCTGTGATATGTAATGTGAAACAAAAGAAAAACTATTACAAAGAAAATATTAAATTATGTTAATTTAAAAAATAGTGACACCATATGTTTTTAAAAGATGTTACTTACGAGGTAACGGTTTCAACCTATTCTCTTGGATTGAGCTCATACTTTCAGAAATGAATCATCTTATTGATATAACACTTCAGGAAAAATCCTAGGTTGCAATGCTCACAGGTTTG
>VYYJ01002415.1:0-21796 GCA_021029165.1 Cyphoderus albinus | reverse complement strand
GTGTTAAAATAAACTCAAGTGGGCAAAATTGAATAATTGTGGAAAAGTTAACTTAAAGCAGTTAGTCACTACTCAACAAACCAGTCTGAGTTACAGATTTATTGAACTGTCCCAAATTTTTATTACGCGGTGAGTCTCACTCCGCCCCAAAAGCACAATACTTGTTTTGGATGAGTTGGTGAAATATGTTGTATTGGTGTGGATAAACTCATTAGCAGTTTACGCTGCTAGTATTTGCTTTGCTGACATACGATGGCTGACAACAGGTCTGCTGGCATTTGGGCACTGGCAAACGTCCGTTTTCCCAAACATCTTGAGAAGTAGGGAGCATGTGAGAAAACTTCACGCGTTTGCTTATTGTCAAAGTTAATTATTAATTACCATTGTAAAAGTTTTTCATTACTCGATAAGTGCTAGTTTGGGATGGATCTGTTCTTCTGAATGCCTTCAAACGAAGTTTTTGCCAATCCGAATATGAGAGTGTTGGCATAACTTCAGATGGAGGTATTTATTTTCAGAGATATAGTTTCTTCGCCCAAACTCATCTTCTCCTCACATCACTTAAATGCGTTAACGATACAATTGTAAGCATTTACTGTACTTTTAGAGGAGGTACTCATAAACGGTGGGAGTAAGTTCACACTCATAATTGCAATTTTAATGCAGCCGATGGCTGAATAATAGTTATTTTCAACATTAGGTAGGCGCCTTCGCAAAATTACTATGTCTCAAAGCGCAAGCTGAACGCACTTTCCAAATTACTTTTGTCATGTCGTAACAATTGTTGTATAAGCGAGCGTGTAATTGGAAACGAATAATTTGATTGACGGACAAATAAAGTTGTACGTGTACAGCAATTACAGATCAGAAAATGCACGTTAAGTTGAGAGAAGTGAAAGGTCACCGGCTTAAAGTTGAAATTTTGGCTGGTGTGCATAAACCAAGAAATCTTCACAGCATAAAAGGTGTGAATAAATGAGTGATCGATTAGAATTATTTTCTGTAGTTACCCCAACACTCTTTTTGATATCACGAAGTGTCGGATAAAAATCGAACGGAGATTTACTGTTAAGGAAACGATTATATTGCAACACAACGACACTTAGCGTTGCTTAAACATGCACTGCAACGATGGTGTAGGCATGCAGGGAGTATTGCTTTGGCGCATCTATTCGATGGCAAAGGTAATTTAGTCTGGCTGAAAATAGTCATTAATCCGCATTTCTGCGTACATACATACGCGTAATGTCCGATATAACAATGGCGTGTTGTTGCAAGGGAAAATTGGAGTTAGATTTTTTTGATTCATCCATTGCAGCCAACCAACCTACTCATCACCATTATCAACATTAACATCATCTTCGTCAAACATGATCACCTCATCTTCTATCCTTCTTCTCTATCGCAAAGTCCATCTCTGAATCTCTCTGATTTTCTACAAAGATATACTTAGTTATCATCTGCCAGCGACGCACACAAAAAATTATCTACCCCGTAGAATTCACGAAGCCAGATGTGTACCTTTGAAGCTTGCAGAACTGTAGTAAAGTAATTTACATTATCTATCGTATAGATAGATAATAGACTTCATTTTTTTTCAATGTGCACGTAGAAACTTACATGTCACTTTTTTCTGCTCATCCGCACTCTGGTTAGACGAAAATGATGATGATGGTATTGCATGTAGTTTTGTGGCTGAGAAAATGTGATTGGGAGTACGATGACCCAAAAAGAGATACATCAACAGCATCTCATAACTACACAAAATATACAGCAAAGGGTGAGCAGGCAGGCGCCTTTCACAATCACCTTCTTGCCTTCCTTTCTCAATCCAGTCAAACAAATCTAAAAATCGTAATGCACCATGTCATCTTTACACAAATCTATAATATAAACCAATAAAATTGTGAGCTTTTGACGACGCCATTTGTCAATAGTTGATATTGGCGCAATTTTCTTGGAAGAAATTCAGCGAAAATAAGACAGTTTAGATCTTACTCGATGTGAGAATGCTGTTTTAAAATTTCGTAATTCGGCAATTGAAGCTGTCATGTCATGTAAGCAATCCATGTTATGACAAATACATGGCTCACTGTTGTGAAATTATGGGACATTTGTAGAATTATTTCAACGGAAGTTAGTAACTGATTCCTTTTCAGTTTTTGAGAGGAATGTAAAACTATTTACCATAGAATATTTCTGGTGGCAAAGGGATGTTTACTGCTTGAAAGTAGTTATTAGTTTGTATTTAAAGCGACTGCCAGAACCCTGTAACTGATGAAGCCTACTTACTGATATGTAGGCACATCCTGTAATTGAAACTGAATTAATAACGCGTGTCACACAAAAGCAGAAGTTCTTCAAAACAGAATGAGCAAGACTATGTTTAGACTTACCAGTGCAGTAAGTCGACCTATTTTGACGAAGGGCATTCATTCTTGTGCGCAGGAAACGTGCCATTCGTAAAACAGTATTTAGCAACCAGTTCAAGTCAAATTACACATTTACATGTATGGAAATTGAGTGAGTAAAACCGGCAACAGTTGTGAATATGCTCAGAGTAATAAATTCTCAAGGCAAGTAAAAAACATAAAATTGCGGACTTTAAGTGTCAGTAAAGCTTCAAGGAAAACCAGACAAGTAAATCAAAATTTTATTTAGAATCGTTTATGAATGAATAACAACAAATTTCCATACTATGCGAGCATGAGAAGCGTGAATCGTGATGTTGCAATAAACCGTACACAGCTACATGTTTCTTGCTTTGGTTATTAAAAGTCTTTATTTGTAAAGACATAAAAATATTTCCTTTTTTAATTCTGGGTGTAGAAACTTATCGACAATAACCATAGTAGGGCCTGAGCTAAGTTGACCAACTCTTCATAGCCATGATTAAAAGCGTTACAAACACTTTGATCTTAACGACTCTGCGCTCCTCAATTCAGCTTGCATTTTACGATATAGTTTGAAGTAGCGGGATTGTAAAAATACAATAAAATTTTAAAATAAATAATTAATCATTAAAATCAAATCCGAAGTTAAACATAACACGAATATAGCGATGAGTTTGCTTTGGCACAAGGAAGTAGACCAAGACCAATCACGCCCTTCGTTTTATACCGTTTAGTAAATTTTATCTTTTCCACAACGAATGATGGTTTCTGCTTATATGCTAAAGTTTAATTAGTGCTAAAATGTTTTTGAAAGACAAGAGCGTATAAATTTGTTAACACCGCAATGGTTGAGTGAAATAGAAAATTTTCCGTATGTGACAACTCAATTAAAATACTCACTTCATGTCATAATGATGTACAGTATTCTTGCAACTTCAATAGACAAATAAGTTTGCAAAAAATGGCTACTGAGGCACAAAACTACTGTTCAAAAATCTAGTATCCAACTCATTCAACCCCTCTTCGCCTGCGTCTACATGAACTGAGTGAGTCAATATTGTTTGATTCTTCTTGTACCTGAAAAAATGTAGCACTTGAATTTCCACAATGAAGTCACTGGTTTGTTTACCACTGCATCTCTTACAATTAACGCCACTCTACCGATCTCTCTCTAGCTACCGAGCTCATGCTCTGACAACTCTGCCGACCATGTCGTGCCTAACGAAACCAAAAGTCAAGGTTCTTGGCACCAATCACATTGTCTTACTAACATCGTTACATGCACAAAACATAAGCAAATCACCGTAATATATCACAAAATATGTGAATCGAATGCTTGGCGAACAGGACAGAGAGAGCGAATTCTTTATTTATTGCAATCAAGTTTTTCTTTGGTTTCACATTTTCGAAGAAAGTGCACACATGCACACGTGTTGGGGGATTCTACTATAAACACCTTCGTAAAATTAAAATTAATGCTTATCATGATAATGATCAATGACCCTCCGCCAATATCCCTGGATGCTACCAATTCATTCGAACTCAATGAAAAAGACGAAATCAGCATACCTATGACAAAGAAGACCTTGTTTGGCGTAAACACAGGTAGTTCTCACGAGTAGCAGGACTGCAGAGGTATGTAGTAATTATTTGCTAAAACTATCAATGAGCTGCTAAAATCGTGTATCACAACAATTAATTGCAGGGGACTGAACCATTGGCTAGGTTATGACACCACAGCCTCAACCTAGAACTAACATTCTATTCTGCTATTGTTTTAATGGCTTGCAAAAGATAGTTTATAAAATTATCTAACTATAGCTTCGCTCTATCTCAATACCTCGTAATGCTATACAAAAATGTAACTCTAGAATTGACAGTTGACAAAATTGATGTGTAAACGTGGAAATTTTTGTTCACACCGCCGGATGTCGAATGGTAGTAAATTATATAGTCCAATAAAAATGTTCAGATCGCCCTTGCCGTGCGACTTTGCTTTGTTTTTACACCAATACCTTGTACCTGTACCCCACCATGGTCGTTGGTGAAGTGTACATTTTCCCCAGACAAAATATTGACAATGGCAAAGAAATAATTTTCAATAAAAATAAAGGCTACATTGTGTGAAGAACCACTGAGTAAATGGAAGGGATCACGCAGCAAAAATGATCAAACAAAGGACATTAAATAACGCTTTAGGTGGTTGGTATGTATAAGCGCTACACATTACATATTTTCGTTAATGTTGTTAAGATCTGTCAAGTGCAATTTTGAGATGTACGGCAAAATAGTACCTCGTTGTTTGGGAATGCATAATATGTAAAAAGGCTAAGACACGCTGGTCCTTTTGCAGCTTGGTTATGCAACATTCTTCTTCTGATTATCATCAAAATTAGATGATTGTGATTCTGCGTTAGCGTTACAGATTGTAGGCAGAGAAGCCACTGGTGCCGCACGAATATTTGCCAGAAGATTATTACACATACAAATTAGAGAACAAAATTATTTTATGTCACCATCTGTTACTTTTGTAGTTTGCCTCATGCCAGTGGTTTGTATTAAAATTATAATTTAGATAGTTCATTGTCAGCTTGACTTCAGCTAGAAAAATATTTTAGAGAATTCAATGGCCTTACCTTCGGAAGAAGATGGCCCAGCAGCATTTTCAACTAAAGCATCGTGAATAGGGCTGCAGTTATCCTCAGTAGAGCCAATTCCACTAGAGCGTCCACAAGACTCTTGTTCTCTAGAAGCATATGAGCGACGATTTCCAGAAGCGCCGACCACGGCTGGGTTGGAGCAGCGTCGTGAATCGATACCCATCAGATTGCCCCGCTGCCGATGGATGGTGTCATAATCTCTTGGGGGAAACAGCAAAGGAGTGTTTCTCTTCCGAGCACTCAATTTTTCTCTCAGTTCAGCAGCCAAGGAGTCATACAGCGTTGCAATTCTATCCGACGTGAGGTTCGATGAGCCAGATCCAGAACCAAAGCCTCGGTCTGAATTCTCCGAGGAGTCGGATGTCCTGCAATCAAACTCAGGGGTACCTCGATCTCTCCCTTTTGTGGGACTTTGGCATTGAAGAAGTCCTTTTGATTGAAGCCGTGTCTCAATGTCACGAAATTTCTGTTGGTTATCTTCTCTGTTCACCAACTGCTCAAGCTGCTCTCTCAAAACAGTCGCTGTTTCCGGAGAGTCACATCTAAGCATTGTAAAGAAATTTCACGGTTTGAATTGGGCAGATTTCACACTGACTAATAAAGTTGAATAAATAACTCTAGGGAGGATTTCATGTATTTTCAGTGGGCGAGTAACTACTACTTCTACTACTGCCTACATAATAAAGGTGCATTGATTTAAGTGGAGGTGTGGAATATGACAAAAATAAAAAAGGGCGTATATGTGAAATTCTCAATTTTTAACCTCATCAAATCAAAACGGTCAAAATTAAAATCCTTTACACTCCAATGTTTAAATTTCTATCCAGAGCGTCTTTCTTCTAATATTTACACTTTGTAAGTCATGTAAATGTAAGACTGTAACATGTTTAAAATTATTGCAGCTATTTAATATTCACTGATCTGCTTGACGTACATTAGGGTTTTAAAAAAATGAGTCTAAAAAATATTTGCACTTTAGAGCATTGGCATTAGAAAAGTTAAGTTTCAGTTACACGTTGTGGAAGTTATTGCGTTTAAAGAAAATATTAAATTAAAATTCTATTAGATTTTAGACGGAAGTTAAAAAAGTTTCTCATTGCTTACTTTTTGTTCCCTGCGCGCAATTATTTATGCAGTTAACAACTTAACAATTGTGGTGAAAAGGTAAACGACAATCTTTGCCTGTCTGATTCATTTACGGAATGACATTGTGTGATAAGCAAAGAAACCATGATTGTTGTAAGTTGTCACTGTTGTTATAAAGAGATTCATACATGAGGAACGCTAATATCAACTTTAATTATACATACATACAACTAACAATGTACAATGTTTAATCAGACATTGAGATTGACGTTGCAATGAACAGTTTGCACATTTTTTGCATCCCCTATAAAAAATGGTTAGCGGTTGGGTTTAATGAAACATTATGGTACTTGCAAAAACAAACGCACAATTCTTACACATCATTATGTAATCATTTAGTGGAAAAAAATTGTGAAAGTGAAATCTCGGCGCAAGCCGATAACGATTTCGTAAGTTATTACGATAATGAATATAAGGTGTAAGGTGTACAGGTTCATTAATTAGGAAGAGGAAATTACTTGTGAAAGCGAAAATAAGTTTTTGAATAAATAGGTTCAACGTTACCTGTAGCAGTGAACATGGACTGGACATTTCGTATCCGGGTTGTAAATGAGCAGAATACAAGAGACAATGTCTTCGTTTGGGTGTGGTCCTTGGAAAACGCAAGTGATGGCATGATGTGGAATGAAGTGCTTCTCTGTATGACTGTTCTCAGCAGCACTGTTCCCCCCAACGACACGTTGATTGCAGGGAATGATTTTTAACCCTTTTCCACTGACCTGAAGTGTCACCTTCAAGGCCTGCATGCGCGACTCCTGCGAGACGAAATATTGCAGCACTGGTTCGATGTAAGCGGGACCACGCAGCCCTTTACTTTCCTTTGCTCCAAGGAATAGAACGTAGTACGATGATTTCTTCATTTCCACCATTTTGATCAAAATTTAGCCAATATAGGGCCAAACCTAAAATGTGTTACCGAAGAAAAAAGGATTGACTAAAGAAATTTATGCGGGCTTTTCAGTTCAGATATTTGTTGTTGTTGGTAGTATGGCGTCGAAATCGTGTGTGAGCTGAGGCTGAGGAAGACGAGGGTCGGTTTCAGCGGCTTCTCTGTGGAGTAAAGAATGACAGAACAATGTCAGTTACAGTGACTTTTTACTAGGTATGGTTTATTATTTTCGTGAACGCTTTGCTTGTGCATACGCAATTTGTACACATATGCTACGCTAGGCCCTTCTTGCCGATAATGTAATTACCAGATACTTTTTAACGTACCATTTTACGATTGACTAAAAAATTCAATTACGCAAAGTGAATATAGTACAGTATGAGAAAAGGTATCGCTCTGACGTTCCAGTCCACAAAAACGTACTTCTTATTAAATACAGACTGAGTAGGGGAAGAACACTCACATACACAATGCGCTCTCTCCTCCGATGTAATAATTTGTTAGGATGTAGTAACTCAGCTAGAGTTGACGACGAGAGATTAACATGTATCTATGAGCTAAATTCCCTTTGGTTTTTAAATGAACATAAATGTAAATAGGATCGGTTTAATTGAATGTTGAAGGGAGGTGGAACTTCATTGTACATTCAGCGAGTGTGCACAAAAAATACTTATTCGTAATTTCTGTGCGAACCCTTCGTCAATGAGATCTATCTTATGTAAGAGAATGATCAACTAAACTAAATTTGGGAGCTATCGAAGAGAGTTGAGGTGGTATTTTATGGGCTATAAAAGCGGATTTTAACGAGGTGAGAATGGGAAGGGCGAAGGAATCTAAACATCATAAAAATTCACTTGCTCAGGGGGAAGAGACATTGAATGTAAAACACGTCAGATCAGACGAAATAAACTCGGAGAAATCTATGCGATGCCGATAAATTTCGCATGTCAGATTCTACAATCGACTACAAACAATCCTCTGATTCTACACCGTTCGGTAAACATGATAAACACGGCGACCACTTTGACGAGAAAACGATCCCGTCTCGTTTAAAATCTCTCACTTTCACATATCCCTCGTTTTATTGAAGACCCCTTTTGGCCGTTAAAGTGAAAACGGCTCCAATGAATCCGCAATAAAACAAATTCCTCCCCGACGACGGAGATCGTTAACCCAACCCCACAAGAAGAGAATGCAAATTTTGAAAAAGATGAACACATTTGTGTATTCATAGAGAAAGGCACTACTTGATATTTTGCGAGTCGTTGTTTTATTACGTAGTTAAATTTGTGAACATTGAACACCGAAGTCTGGGAACCAAAACTTCTAAAGAAAAATATTTTGATTCATATTGCCTTATGCGAAATTAAAATTGAGGGGACGAGAAACATGGAGGCGCCATATAGGCTATATGATATAGCATTGATCAGCGTTACCACACAAATAATCTAATAGATAGGTTTCTCTCCGAAGCAAAAACCTTTGGTTTGAGAAAAGGTATTGTTCTATTCGACGCAATTAAACGGTCTAATTCTACATTGAGTCAATGATTTCTAAATTGTCGAAGGCAGCAAAGAATAACAAACCATAAATTAGATTATTTCATAAAGGCGAATATAATGCTTTGTTCCCACACTGCCACACTGTCAAAATCAAAGACAACTGTGCAATGTGCTTGTCGAAAATCACAATTGGTTATTAAACCACTAAAATTGCTGACACAACCAAAACAATTAATGGGATGTTTAGGGCAATTAAAAGTTTTGCAACAACCAAAGTTTTACAAACAAAAAAGTATTTTAAGGAGGAGAGGGCTTTAGAAATTCCTTGTTTTATGCCGTGATCATAAATTTCTTCCTTGCATCATTTGTTGACATCATGTTTGCTTTTCTTTCCTTGATATAGTTAGAAACTACGTGATCGATGCCTATGAATGTAACAAATCTGTATAACAGAAAAGGGTCCGCACCTTATTTCATCGTAAACGCCAATTTCGAAATTTATTACTTGACATAGCTCATGTTAGTTACTTCATGTCCGAGCATTCACAACAATAATGTGAAAATACGAGAAAGTTGTTTGCAAATCCTAGTGGAGAGTACAAGAAGCTATTAAAAGATGTAATAATAACAGTTATTACACGTATTTAATTCTTTAAGTCGGGAAGCGGGTAATATACTCAATAAAGTGAGTCGCCAAAATAAGAAAGAACTCCACCTATTTTTGTAGTGTCAAATTCCCCAATACAGTACTTCTCTACACACCAGGCTACAACACCTGCATAATATCTTTTCAGAGTAAAATTAGACAACCCATTTACTTTGAAGTGAAACCCGGCTTTAAAATAAGAGATCACGTCCAGAAATAAAATTAAGTGGACTATTAGGATTTGCACGTTTGTGGAAAAGTATTACTTCTTACTAATAGTAACTGTAAATATTAAGAACAATCATCTCATGACTCAAAATTAGAAATAGCATTAGTCAAAAATTCCACTCTGAACTGTATTAGTGACACAGTAATGCTTCATTCCTTTCAAACCTGAATGTAGGTAAGTTGGCAAACGACCATTAATCATTATAATTTAAAAAACTGAGGTACCAATTGGACAGACGTCTGTTACTTTGATATGTTCTTTTGTCACATTTTTGCGCAAATTGTTAAAGAAAAGGGAATCACGGAAAACGTCTCATTTACTATATAGACTCTCTACTATACTATATAGATAGAATTAGACACTAATTTGTTGTTCGTAAACATCTTTATTCAATGATATTTGCCATTTGTTTTGTACATATTTGCAAGAGAAGAAAAAATAACAATGCATCGACAAATGTAATTACATGTATTAAACGACACTACCAAGGATAAATTCCTTTTTGCTGTGATTATTATGGTGTGTGTTGGCTACCGTTTTTGATGAAGGACTGGTAATTTTGTCTCTGCACATAATGGCACCTTTATTACCTATCGGTGACTTCGAGCAACACGTGAAACATAATATGGTAATACGCCATTCTCTTGACTTACCACAGCTCGTTCTTCACAGAACGTCTTGAGAATTGAGTATATAGTTTTAAAAAATTCAAAGCGATTTAAGTCGGTCCGTGGATGTGGAAGGAGGAATGGCTTTAACGCCTTTCTAGACAACACTGTTTTTTGCTGTTTATTCTGATAGAAATAGCTGCGTTATTTCTATCATTTACCTACGGAAATGTGCATTTGTGTGTAGTCCGTAACAATGCTAAATGCTACACGCTCACGTAATGTCTCAACCACCGTCGCACAGCATTATACCACCTTCTGCTCATGTAAGGAATTCAAAAATCTGAAAGAAGAAATTCTAACTGAACTAAAAACCGCATTCTCTTTGGAAAATTCACACAGCTCAAAAGACGTCTGCCGTGAAATAATCCAAAATAAAGAAAAATGCCATCTTCGCCACTACCACCACGTCACTCTGCTTTTGTTTAAATTTGCCTGCTTTTTATTTTTACTTTAAAGGACACTTGAACAGAATGCGAGAAGCAACATTATTTGAGTACGCTTTACTGGGAGGAACGTTATCTTTGCATTTTGTAGTATTTTTATCGTATCCTGCCACAATATTATTTTTGTTTGGATGTCGGGTTTTTACTACAAATTATTATACATCCGGTAGTTGTTCAGCTATTTAGATTGAACGTCCTGTTTTAATCTATTTTTCACTTTGCTTTACAAGTGTAGCAAAACGACCTAAATTGTCACAATGATTTCCTTAACTGACTTAGGTAATAAGCAATTAGTCTGTAGGTGATAATTGCTATTTTTATGAAGATTTGCAGATTATTAATATGATTCAGAGAAATATGACGATTTATTTTTTTAGCAGAGAAACACCATTATTAAATAAATAGCCTTTCTTTAAGAAATCTTTTACGCTTTTTCAAGAAATGATGAACTGATGCCTAGAGCGGCAATCGTTTAATTTATAAAACAATGGTCATCGTTGTATAATTCTAACATTTTCGGACAGTTAAGCTGAAATCTAAATCGAAACCCCGAAGTTCAATTACCTCCTGGCCACAATTTCATCTATAATCGTAAAACAAAAACCATTGAGTCTACCCATAAATTTCTGGCAGTCAGAAAATTATTTAATGACAAAATAAATGCCAATTTTACGTATTCAGGTTTTGAGTTCATAATGCTCAAAACTACATAATGTAACCATAGCAAATAAAAAACTTGGGACATACGTTGTCAATAAAACCAAGATGATGCTCTTTGTAAGTTTCAAAGCTCTTCTCAAACATTTTCAAAATTGCAAAACAAAGCATTATTGTATTGGAGTCATTTGAGTTTGATGAAGAATGGGATTTAAAGGTTTCAGTAGAATAGTAATCACAGAAGCAAAGAGAAACAATGCATACCTTTGCCTGCACTAACCCCTAGATTGCGGTTCTGGGTTCTCTTACCTACTCGAAGGAATGAAAGAATGTATCAGTTTCACCATGGAATGAAAGGAATACTGATTTTGATTGCTAACCAGTTTCTCTTTGTGAACGTTTTTGTGGTCACTAATAGAGTAAAATGTGCACATTTTATATTCTTTTCACGTTATATGATCATGCGCTTCACAAAATGACACACGGTTACCTCAAATTTTTGTGAAAAGTGAGCATCTAAACTTCTTCAGTAAGCTTGTACGGAACCCTAGTGCGTGCAGTAGAAATAATATTTGAAATGGACGACAGAAAAGGGGGACAGATCAGTCTCGAGTATTTGAAACCAAGTTCGATGTCTTGACATTAGGTGCAGATGAATTTGTTTTATGTACGCATTCACTCAGCAACAATAAATACAAATATTTACTAAACCATTTCTATTCATTTCCTGAAGAAATTTACTTGCTAGGGATCTACACTCGGTGGGATTAGAAGATACATAGCATTGCCTGGAAGGTAAAACTTTATAAATTCCTTAATTATGCATGGGGAGCACCAAATTGGATAAAAGTAAACTGATTTTTGAAGATATTATTATTTGATTAAACGTAATATTAATGTTGCTTCTCTTTTCATTTTGAGAACACATTCTTTTATTTGAGAACAAATACCTTTGGTTTATGTCGAATGGCTTGGCTTGAAGAAGCGTGTAGAATAAATCATTTTAAGTTTAGAGCAGTGGATTTTAAACTGACAATGAACAAAATTGAATTTAAAATTTCACATGCCTACAGGCAGTGACTATGCGGTGGGAATTTTTTAAGCAACCAAAAAACCTCATTGAAAAATCCATAAATAGGGATTGTAATTGACATTGCTCTCAACATAAAACAGTATTGTATAATATCGTGTCAAATCTTGATTTGTGACGGCAGGCATAAAAATACAAGAAAAAGACGTCAGAGGAATTGTAGTTTTATTAACATAAGATATTATTCAGCTGTGCCTCTTGATTTGATTGCACTCTGCACTCCAAATAAAAAAGTCTTTCATCATCATCTCGTTTGTTTCTTCCTCATCTAATCATCGTTGATACCACCGCCAAAGTTCGTGTTGGCGTTCGTCTTGAAACATTAGCGATATGTTAATCCTAAACCTCTTTAATCAAGTATGATGGAGGTGGAATTGTATAAATATTCAAAAGACTCTCCTTTCACCGTTGTGGCCCATCAGTATTAAAATATTCACCTCCCCAGCTTTAATGCAAAGACCAGCGCTAACGAGAATAATGCGCACTTTTGATTACTAAAACCACAGAAACAAGGAAGTAATATAAACAATTATTTGAAGAAGGTACAAAAAGATTTTATGCAATAAGGAAACAAATCACTGTCATTATCACCTATTATTTAGCTTTAAATCTAGCCAAACACATGGCCTATACTACTTTATATTACGGATATTTTGCGATCACCACTTGAAAAGGTAACGGAAACATTCGCATTTCTTTTTAAATTACTTTTCATGATTGATCAATTTCATTGATATACGCACCCATTTGATACTTCTCAACATTAATGTAAAAGATGCACGCTACACAGAGCCTCATGCTTCATCATTTTATGCATCTTTTTTAAACGGTCACAAATGTGCATCCTTCGCCTTACTGAAATTTCACTCAAAATTCAAGCATCAAGTTTACATATACTTTCAGTTCAGTGAGGGCAAAAATTCATGTTTATTATAAAGCAGACGGACATGAAAAGTTATGCACCTATGTAGCATCATTCAAGGATTTTGGAATTGTTACAACTGAAAATGCTAACTAGAAAGTTTTTGCACGGGGGCTGCATACATCCTTATCGGGCAGTTAGATCCTTGCCTATTACATTAAGATGAAACTGATTAAATAAAAGATCAGGTTCCTTAAAATAGTATTGAGAATTGCAAATTTTTCAGTTTCAGAGTGCATTGTTCTTGTACGTAGCTTGATTTCAGAGAACTGATGTACGTAGTGGAGAATTAACAGAGAGGAAGCCATTAACACTCATCTACATATAATCAGATTATTATGTAACCAGCCACATCAGCAACTGTTGTTATTACTATAATTAGTTTTATGCCAGCACAATAAAGTTTTTCTCACTTTCCAGTGTGAACTAAAACCAAAAATCTTCTTTTAGGAGAAATCTTTGAATTGCACCATTGAAGCCTACCAAGTTTGTAATTGGATTACTTTGAAAGTGATAAAAGCTCTAAAATCAAATAAAAATCGGTGAATGCTTGATTTATTACAAGGGATTTAACGCCAAAGCTTTTGATAATAAACAATTTCTCTGCTAGATCGTCCGGTCGTATACAGCCACTATATCTTAGGAATCACTGCAAGGATTGTTGATTTTGTTTTGCAAACAATACCAAATATTGGATTGATTGTTGAATTCGGTTATATAAATTATAACAAACAGCCCTGAAGTAACTTATCGCCAGAGATAATTAAGTGCTAACTGAGAATACGAAGAATGAAAGTGAACAGTAAGGATTTTCTAATAAATACGATATACATCAATGAACATAAATCGAAACCAGAAATATATATATTATTAATTTATTTGATATGTAATACAGAATTTTTATAATAAGAAGAATATTGCATTCATTTTACATCGTGGTCAATCAATTCAATAATTTTTGCGAAGAATGATGAAGAGGACGAAGTCGACAACAAAAACCATTGCCAGTGGGCCTAAGATAGAAAACCTTGATACTTCAACTTCCTTTTCGAAGTAAAAGGGACACTCCTTTTAAATGTTACGTATTACAAAGAATAATATCTACTGAACTTGTTATTGAAATAATAATCCAATTAAATGCCTTTTACCTCTAAACTAGATCGATAAAATTAAATAAAAAGTGCAGCGATCAACGTCTTTTAGTTCTAGATATTATTCAGCTAGTCATACATTTTTGCATATCTACAGATATTTCTACACTGCAATGAATTATTTCGTTTCGAGCAAGAAATGGTTGGCCATTTATCTGTATGCAGGAATAGGACCAATAATGAATACAAGAAGAACAGTGGAATGTTACAGAATGTGTACACACAATTTTATATGTGCGCGCAAACGTGCATTAAACTGTTTGCAATTTTTATACTATTGAATCTTGAAAAGTAACGATCTCACACCCTTCAGAGAAACAAGATATACCACGTTTCTTTAAATTGCAGATTGAAGCAGCAGTGAAAACATCGACAGACATCCCTTCTCACTACCGGTACACTTCACATCAATGGACTTGCAAGAATGAAAGTAAGCCACTTTATTTAAAGAAATCAACTTAAGTATCTATAGAGTGCGCCAAACCCAACATGCTCATCTTTCTTATTTAATTCGCTCATCGGTTTTCTTTTCTTTTGAAAAGTGCACAAAAATCAGGTTTTATCGCGTCGGTGCCAGTGCACTGCTCGATTGAATGATACAATCAGGGACATGATGGCGGTAACAGTGAATGATACCAAACAAACAGCTTTCAACGTATGCATTCAATTCACGCGAGAAAAAGCGAGTGATTCAGTGGTTGCTAATAGATGGGCATGCAATATGCAAGATATTTTCTACAGTCATAACATAAATGTAAGAGAATTGCACCATAATAATGCATATCTACATACGTGTAGGAAATGACAAAATATTCTGTCCTAAATTGTGCTTTTCCCTTGCTACTACTACAACGAACAAGATTAAACAAAAGAATTTAATTCAACTCCCACTCTCAGTAAATTTGCCGGTTATTCATTGTCTAGCGTGTGATTCGGTTACTCAGAGTAATTAATAGGTAAGGCACAAAACGTGGATATCAAATGTGTATTTTCGGATCAGGGCAGGTGAAACGCCTTCCTTCAGGTCCAATCATTTGCAGGAGGTTTATTTAAATTACGAGTTCTTTTAAAACAAAAAAACGGGATCATGTTCAATTGTGAACATTAATACGTACTATATTTAGAAGTTTCCAACAATACAGTTGTACGAAAGTACGAACATTATTTCCAACTAAATTATAATTTAGCCTAATGTGTTCCGGGTTTAGGCATTATAAAATACCTCCACTGCAGATACTTATTAGTACATATGTACAAATTCTTGTAGAAATTTCAGACTGCCGATGTATAAATTGCTCTAATTGTAGGGTTTGAAAACAATAGGAAAAAGTATTAGCAGAAGCGAGATAAATTTGGATTTTTTTAACTGTATATTACGCAATTAACGTATGTTTATCTTCACATTTATTTTATCAATTTTGCAAAACCGTCGATTTTCATTTTTAAATCCACAAACAATTCAGATGCGGTTGAACTGATGCGACAAGGTATAGGATATGTAGGATATTTTATTGTTAATTGTAGGGTACATGTATTTTCTTGAGACACATTTTTAAACTACTTCTATATTTAACTGTTCATTTTAATTTCCTATCAATCACACTCTGTTTCCGCCTTTTCTTTGTCATGCTCCCAATTAAATATAAATTACCGCATTAGCATTTGCAACCAGCTACTATCAACTACTATTACCATGTTGTATAAAAGTAAGTGAACAAACTGAATGCGGGAGACGTTATTTAAAAGTACTCAATTGAGAAATATAATTCGTAAACGATTGTTTGTTAAATAAAGTTTTTGAATAAGCGTTGAATTTAAAATATGACTGATATTGTTTTTCAGACCTGGCTTCAACAAACTGAGTATGCATTTTCTTCCTGTTAGATCTCCACCTTTTTCATTCTTCATACGTTTGGCAATAAGAAATTTACTCACAGAGGATGCAACAATGACAATAAAATCACCTAGAAAATACTTGGCAATATGCTATCACTCGTCCTAAATAGGCTAATTCTTTTCTTAAGTTTGAAATTGGAGTGCTTTTACTCCTTTTTTAGAGAAAAAATCTGGCACAGACCTTAGGCTGTTATTTATTCAATCAGAATTCATATCAAACGGAGTAAGTGCATGTAATCCGTTAAGCCATCTTGGTCTCGCTCACACTCTGTGGTGAGAAAGTAAGTTGTACGCAATTGCTTATAGTTCATATTCATATTATGATGAGTTATGGGATACGTTCCATTATCGAAGAGCAGTATGTTATGTACATGCGTATGCATTTTACGCTCAAAAGGGAATTGAAAAATTGCTCGGTTTTAGAAAACAACCAGACAAAGCCAGTTTAGCAAGTCTTCATATTTATTACTTCTGCTAACTCGTGATTTTTTCACAAGGAAATGGAAGGACAAGGTAAGCGAAGAGACCTATATTTTAATTCTGCATAACTACACATTCTCCTATCTCATGCTTCTGCTCTGCTCTTCTGCATAAGGAGAAACTTACAGGTTTGTTATCTTCATTCACCTGCACACTCTCTGTCACTGCGTACGGCGCGGCGTGTACCGAGGAATGTAATTATTTGTGTACGCATCCACAACAGAATTCAATAAAAGCAAATAAAAGGAATATGCAGTGAAAAAGTGCATTATGAAGATGAAACTGACTGAGTCGAAGCTGAGTGTAAGTAAGAGGAAAAGGGATGGATGTTTAAGAAAGTAGTAAATAGTAACAGTGACAGTATTTCGTGATTGTGTTGGCAATGAGGATGAAAGATGAAAGGAGTTGTGCGCATGTGTTTAGGTTATTGTTTCTTTCTACTTGCTATGATTCTGTATGGCTGATGGCTTTCATTCAACCCTTTTAATCAACTTTAATGCAACAGAGAGGCTGCTGCAATGCGAAGGAACGACAATTATGATTTCAGCCCGCAAAACTGGTCTTGGTGGTTGGTGACTGTTGGCACAAATTCCTTTCTTCTCCTGAGATTGCTGAGCTTCCCTTCTCTTCCTAAGCTGTGCTGTTTCGAGCTTATGTCTCTCAAGCCTACGACCGACGGACGTTCGGATCGGCTGTGTCTGCATAACGTTGATGAAAATGATGGTAGAATTAGAATACTAGTGCATGGATTCACTGTCGCAGACAATTTGAATGAATGCGTCTCTCCTAACTTTATCCCCCACAACTCTGAATTCAAACAACTCAGAATTCAGCACACCAAGCGAGTATCCCCACAGTTAGGTTAATTAATTTAACGATATTTATTTCTTGCCGCTTCTCCGCTTCTACTTATTTTGTCAGGCCGTGCTGAAACGTTAAAAATGTTAATCTAGAGGATATTTGAAAAAGTTGTGGTTGAAGGAGTGCCACACACCCGCATAATAATTTGAATTTATAGCACAAGTCATTGTTCATTCATTTATGCACCATATTATGCATTACGTAAGTAATGATTTAAGTAAGGATGCAAAACTAAAATTTTAATTAATGCAAATTTTCAAACCCATATAGCATACATTATAATGCCGTACGCAATATAACACCAGTTTATGAACACGGTACAAATAACGATCAGTAGATAACTAGAGTGAAGTGAGGCCGTGCAACTCAACCTCTTCAGAGGTATGATAAAGAGTTAAATATTTTTTAAACATTTCAGTTAAATCGCGGCATCGTTTTCAAATGATGATGAAATACATACATTCAAGAATATAGAACTTTTTATTAAGTTTTTATTTTCACTATATTAATAATAACTACAAGCACATCCGCTCCTTTCAGTGAATGCAATTCGAATTGTACCAATTGAATATGGATGAAGAGTAAAAGGGAAGAAGACTTCTATAACGATTTGTTTTTTGTGTTTGTAGACGTTTTCATTGTCATGAAATAATCAGGCAAAAATTATACAGGAAATTCGAATTGGAAATTTGTACTGTACAGCTCGTAAACTTGTAAACCCATCTTCTTCGGATATAATTATACATCAATTCATGTGGTAAACCCAACTGTAGGTTCAGGTATAGAGACTTCTGAAAGAGATGAGAGATATGAAGGGCAAAAGGAGTATATCATTTTGAAAAGGTGTTCCGCATATCGTAAGGTCGAAATTCATTGCAACCGTTTATATTCAACTTATTTTAAAAATAAGCTATTGAGTGAAGCATCGAAAGAGACACATCATTTTTGTCGTACATTACAAAAATAAGTACCAGGGCCACAAAACCAGGTAGAAGTGCGACGCGTTCATAAAAATAGAACATCATTAATCATGCTTCGAAAAATATTTCTGATTTAAATGAGGCATGAATGGTGAATTTAATTTTAGTCCATGACCGTTTATGAAAGACCAATCATCACTCATTGGAAAGGATCTTGAACAAGTTCTTTTACCTTCACGTTAAATTGTTACTAATAATTTAAATGCACACAATTAAACACACAGCTGCAAAAGTAAAAAAAAACATCTTTACGGTTGCCTCCTGGTTCACACCTTTTCACAATGAACGTACTTCAATGTCGCACCCAATCAAGATGATTGTGTTTACCTACTTGCAACACTATAGCTTAAAATCAATCCTACATGAATCTCTAATTTTGAAGGTTGAATGTTTGGCTGAAATGCGGTTCCTGCTCCTCCTGTCACAATCACAATCTCCTGCTAGTCATTTCTGCTTTAAATTATAATAAATTTATCATCGAGATTTAGGCGTAATAAGGAACCTACACAGTAGCTCCATTACGAACGAATGCAATCTCTTTGTGGATATGCAGCATATCCATTTGATTTTTTGTCAACGGTTGAGAGCCTTTCAAATGAATACAAACATTTCCAAACAAAATGAAGCAAATGATCATGGCATTTCAACTGAGACACGCCCTGGCAGTCAAAAATCGTAGTAAGTAGTCAATCTTATAGAAGACTGCATATCACTTTATGTGAAATAATTTTGTTTCTTCTAACAACTCATAACTATGACTGAGGACATTTAGTGATTTGTGAGAATAGCTTTTGAGAAACCACTCAATAAACTAAAACGCTCTATTATATAAATACATTTAATTCAAGTAAGGGAAGCCTATCAGTACAATCGTACTTGTCGTTTTGCCTCAGGTGGTCTCTTCTGAGAGAGTGAAAGAAATCAGTCAGCAAGTTGAGAACTCTTCGTTCAAATTGCACAGTACATATATGAACGAAACAAAATGGAAGTCTATTAGTCCATTAGATCGACTAGATCACTTGCGCGCAGTGAGGAGCAATAAAAATAATGTTCAATCATAAGATTGATTAAAGTTTTGGCCGTTAAAAGAGTAACGTTATTTATTCTGCGTTAATAAAAAATATGTAATGGAGAGAGGCCATGAGTTGAAAACTTGCGATTGTTTTTAAGCTTAGCAGATTAGGAACAAACTAGGTTGAACAAGTGCTCGAATAAACCACATTTGGATGGGTTACCTCTTACCTCTTTGTTCTTTCCAATCTTGATTTACTCGCTTTGTAAATGCCTTAAATTTACATTTTGCGAGAAATATGGCAAAATTAATGACGCACTTTACAATAGGGTGATTTAACTTGGTATATGTATATTTATTTCTGTATTGTATTGTTTGTGTATTACTTACGGCTTAACAAGCAAGTAATAAGATCTTAAGAGTACGTCTTGTGTGAGGCCTCCGTTCGGGCCGATCTCTGTCCACATTTTTGTCACATTATTTGGCGACTTCAAAAATTGTTTTAATTGACCTTTCCAAGACTTAGGACTTAGACTTAGGAATAAGCCATAGTTTATTTTATTAGTAACCGTAAGAAATTAAGGATCATTTTAGTCAAAAGTGTTAAGCTCTGAAACCACTAATAAGTTAGTCACACTTAAACTGAATTCATTCTTGTCGTTTTAGTTGTTGGGAAACTATAATGAAAGTATATGCCGCTGAGTCAATTATACCATCCAGTGCGTCAGTAAACCCAAAAATCAGTAGTACCAAAAACGGCAAAATGCGTTCACTTAAACAGAGCTGAGAGAATGTTACCGGCAGGTTAAAACGCACAACCTCTGAGCTTGTATTATTTTTTATTCTTGTGAGGAAAAAATATATATCATCCTTTGTAAATGTTAAAAGATATGATGTGCGACTTTGAGAACTAGCGATCATTAGCAATATAAATAAGCAAATTTTACTTTTGCGCAATTTAAACTTTGTTCCAATCAAGCCTGACCGTGTATCTTTAATTCTTGTAATTGTTCGACTTCTAAGACAATTCGGCATTTGGAGACAGATGAAAATTAATTTGAAAGGCGGTTTATTGCATTTTAACTGAATATTAGTTGATTGAACTCATCTCTCCAACTTGTACGTAATGTGTGCATTTATGTGAGGTTGGGAGGGACATTAACAATACTATGCTAATGCCCAGACGCCATAGTTGAAACGAAACCTGATAGTTGCTTGGTGTCATACTGTTTTGCACCCACATTTAATTTCCCTGTGAAGTGTTAAAGCAACAATTACGGAATGTACTGAACGCTCCTGAATATCATTTCAGCACGCCACGTCGACGTTTCGTTAAGATGAAATGGAGTCTGAAGGCAGGGTTACGCAGCAACTTAAATTCAACTTATGCTTGGTTACAAATTATTCACTACGGGAAGGTCACTTTGCACCTTAAGTGAATCTAAATTCGTGAAGGCTTGTAACGTAACACGTAATAAAGTCAAGTAAAAGAGACCTTAGTTTACTGATGTGCCTTGTTAAATCATTTCAGTAATTATAGACATTTAAAAAAATAATAACACGAAGGAAATTTTACTGTTTATTATTATGTGTTTTAAGTATTTCGACAACAAAAATTAGATTATTTAGCAATTCTAAGCCGTCTTACGTGAGTCAATGATCATTAACGCAATTGTTCTCTTCGCAATTATCCTAATGGTAATCTCGGGTTTAAAGCAAATAAATTCTTTTCCTTGAAATTCCTTCTCGTAAACAGAAAACTGTTGAGCTGATTATTAAATTATAGAATGTTTTGAGCGTTGGTATGGTAGAATTTTTTGTGCACTACGTGTACTGAAGTTTCAAGAATTTGTGAATTTTTGCGACTTTCGATTTTCCTTACATATTTTTGGTTATGTATGTTACATAAAAAACTACCATGACACAGTTTGAGTTAACTAAATTAACATTATTGATTTATTTGTAGGAGTTAAAGTTACCAGTTGTATGCCATAACGCACAACTAATTCGAGTTTCATAGGAACTCCCTTTTCAAGTAAAACGATGAGACTGAGCCACATGTCAGATGGAGCTATGTTGGCAGATTCCGCAACCAAGTTGCCTTCGAAGGCAACCTCAAAGCTCGAACGTGATTGGTTAATGTCACAATTTTCACCCTTTTTGCGTTA
>VYYJ01002414.1:0-21801 GCA_021029165.1 Cyphoderus albinus | reverse complement strand
TTGTATTAGTGTATAGAAATTGGGCGACCCATTAGGGTCACTAAACGTGCTTTGCCCCACATGAGATTGGTGTCATTCGACTCGTCTCGTCGAGTTCTACCCACCTGCCAAATTTCGTAAAAATTGGAGTTGCGGGGCTATAAACGTAATATACCAACTTAGCCTAAGCAAATGCATGCAGTTTTTAGTTTTTTAAAAGTTAATTAATATGTATTTTATAATTACCCCTATTAAATGCATTCTTTCGTTAGCCTAAAAAATAGTTTATTATTATTATTTAAAGAATCTGACTCGTTCTTACGTACATGTGTTGGTTTTTGTTTTAATAATTTTCATCTTATTAAATTTCCTGAAAATTTGAGTAAGTGGTAAAAAGTTGCGTAAAAACTAAAGTTTTTTTAGTCAATTAGTCAGCACCCAAACGCACAACACAACAACGCACATTTTCTTATAAATTAAATCCCGACCCAAGAATCATTCTCTAAATAGACCCAGTTTGTTTTTTGTTAAAGTTGAGTACTAGCTCTATTTCACCATTCAACACCGGAAAATATATAAAGTTTCTTCCCTGATTTCTCTCCATCAACGAAACGACTAACGACCATCCCCTTCTTCATAATAGGCCTTTCATGTTAACCCTCCCATCCTTCCCCCGACTACTACAAAAATATTCTCGCGCGCTCATCGCTCATCGCTCAAGGCTTCTAAAATTATGATTTAAAAGTTTAACTCGTAAGTTTAGGAGCCTTGACACCCTTAACTTCACCAGTATTTTCTCTGCCATTTTATCAACCCGAATTGCAAATCGTAATTACCCGACCCGACGTTACTATAACCGTGTACACAGAGAGTATATCCACATTTCCACATTCTCGTACTATTTTACTCTAGCTAGCCTAAAAACCAGAGCTCTTCTATAGGCTAAAAGTCTCCATAAATACGAATTTCCCGAATTGAAAACCCGCCATTTTCCCGATACTAACTTAAATTAGTAAATTAGGCAGTATTCTGTAATAGAATTAAATTGATTTCTTTTAGCTCTCTCTCACTCTCTCGCTCAATCTTACCTGTCTTAATTAAATTATTTTTGCTCTCTTACAAGTTAATGAAAGATTTCGATTTCCTTTTCTTCTGATCAAGTCCACTGTAGTATTAATAATATTATTAATAATTATTATAGTTAAATGCAAAAATTGCAATTTTATCGGTACACAATTCCCGTTACTCGTTTTTCTCTATAAATACTCTCCTAAACATTTAAAGGCTCTGCTTATCTTGAAATTCTTAAATTACCTATCATGATAAGTTTTTAAAAAATTATTAACGTTGAGAGACTTTTTGACTTAGCTCTACATTTCCTGCCTTTTGAGTAGTATTTAGTTTAGTATTACACAAAAAATGAAATAGAAAAAACAAAAAATATTTACAAATTTAGAAAAATTTGTACTTTCAAAAATGACGTTTCTCTTTTAAAAACAAAAACAAGGTGAGAATCTCTCACACACGCATGCATTTAACACTCACACACACGTAATGCAATAACCTTAATTTAATTAGTTAATTAATTTTACGTTACTAGAAAAAAAAATGCTCTCATTATTAATAACATTTCACCTTTTAATTTAATACCAACCAGTTTAGGATCATTCATGAAAAAAGAAGTTTTCGGGGAGATTGTAGTAGTGTATAGAATATTTTACAAACGTTTACAATTTTTCACGAATTAAAAACTTACTCACTAATTAACAAAGTTTCTTCTTTTTATAGGTATAATAGGTTTTTTAACACTTAGGAATTTAACGAAGTCTAAACATGCGACTCTGTACAATTTCATGCAACACACTTAACTATTTCTTATCATGCAACGGTAAATTTAACAAACTCTAGAGTATAAAATTTCCTCAATTTTCTCTTTGTAATTTTTAGAACGTAGTGATGTAGTAGTTAGTAAATAGTAGGATCATTCCGTGTGGTTTGATGCTCGATCTGGTTCTTTTTATGATGACGACGGGAAAAACTTTTTGTTGTAGAACCGTTTACCGAATGCGGGACCTGCGCTACTCTGGGAAGCTGTGGGTGGTGGCGGCGGCGGAATCAGATTTCCCACGGGTACACCTCCAATAATGATGGGCCCTGTAGATGCCGCTGCACTTGTTTGTCCTCTGCTCGAGCTACCCGATCCCTTTTGGTTGGAGTAAGTTGAAGGGCCGTTCGGAGCACCTCGGTAGTGTCGGTAAGATGATCCGCTTGATGATGATGTTGATGATGAGGACGCCGTTGATGTCACAAAACCGTTAGGCGTCGTCGAGCTGTTGAGGTTCGGCTTGGTTGCCCCGTTTGAAGTTGTTGGCGTCGAGTGCGAAGAAGAGGTGGAGGAGGGAGCAATGTGCTGAGGTAGTGGAGGCATTCCGGACTGCTTCAGAGCTGCTGGAGTTGGCACAGACAAACGATGGCCCATCATTTGGGAATTTGCCGTTGTGACCACCGCGATCGGATTCGCGCTACCGCTTCGCACATAGCTTCCTACAATGTCTCCTGCACAGAAAAGAAAATATTAGGCATAAAAAAATTGTAAAAAAAAAGTTATTAATAAAAAATAATAATAAAAACTAAAAGATCGTACCGTTCGGTTTGGGCTTCTCGATTGAGGGAATGTCTCTCGGTGATGTTGTTGGGTACGTCGGTGTGGGTTGCTTCTCTTGCTCTGCATCTGACATCGCGAAATGCGATCGCGCTGCAAGTCAAAATTGATATATTTTTATAAATTTGTATTACAAAATTTTAAACTATTTCGACTTTGATTTGAGTTTCTCACCTTCAATACCGAAGCTCTTGCTAAGTCTCTTTCCGAGCTCCTCCCGTTTCCTTTCTGCTAGCGTTGGCGTCGAACTAAACTGGAGAGCTGGAATGAGAAAAATTTATAAGAGCACTGTGCTTCTTTGCCTTCAGTCTTTAGTTTCAAGTGTGATTTGCAAACTTACTTCCTCGTGCCGTGGGGTGAGAGGGATCATCCTCCACCTTTGAAATCGGGGCATCTCTTCCAGTGACCGAGGCAGAGGTAGAGGACGGGTCTGAGTTAGTCATGGAGTTTAAAGCTGGACTCGTGTTGTTTAAAGCTGTGCTCTTCTCATCCGTCGTTTTCACTTCCATTTTCCTTTTAAAATACTCTTCCATTGATAGCTGTAAAAACGAATCGAGATGCGAATATTATAGGTAATTTATTTAAAATTAAGTGAAACTCCCCCTTTAATAAGATAAAATTTGTGTGTTAAAAAATTAAAAAAATGTATCCGTAACCTTTATAAGACTCACCTTCTTCTTCACTTGGGAAGGTGTTTTTGGACTAGAATGGACATTTGGATCGGACCCACGACCACCACTGCCACGCTGAGGCTTGGACTCTCCAGTCTCGCTTGATGACCTTCTGGAAGAGGTTGTCGCCTTGTTTCCACCAGCAGATTTGATCTCAGGAGAAGAAGAAGGTGCTCTACTCTCCTCTTGTTCACTGGTCTCGCGTTCACTAATCGACTTTCCCTGATCTTTCTCACTGCTGCTAGCACCTTTCTCAGAATCGTAAGCGATGACACCGGTAAGCTTACTTGCATATTGTTTCGGGTTGCGGACATAATCGAGTACTATCGCATCTGCTGTTGACTTCACGGGAGAGTTGCTGTTTGAATTGTTCCCTTCCGGTTCAACCTGGTCCCACCTGCTACGTCGTGGGGTGGTAGCTCTGTTAGGAGAAATTAAGAAAATATAAGTTTCCATTTGTCATAGCTCATCCAAAAAATGGGAACTGTTCAACTGTTCTAAAAGCGTACCTGGTGTTCCTTTTCTCCGACGAATAGAAGCCTTGAATGTCGCTGTCCTTTTCCCCGCTTCCTCCTCCAAACTCCAACCTCTCCTCCGAGCCTTCCTCCATCTCAACAATCTTTTTCGCGCCGGTAGATCTACCACTTTCGGTGGTCTGTACAGAGCTTCCTTCATCGCTTTTTCCCGTCGTTTCTTCACCATCCTCCAGATCTTCCTCAGCACTGGACACTTCGGAGCAGGACCACTTGCGACTCGGAATTACTTCCAGCTCAGCTCCATCTTCCCTGCTTGTCTCTCCGCCCTGGTCCGCATCGTTGTCTCCGTCAGCCTCCAACTCGGACGAGCCTGCATCAATATTGTTTGGTGTAGACGGGGGCGTGTTGCTAACTTCCGATGACATGGACGCCCTGGCCAGCCTTCGCTTCTTCAACGGTGCCAAACACTCGACTCCAACGGGTGAGCTGGGTCTTGAGTTTGGGGAGTTCACCGCTACCGGGTCCGTTTCCTCGCTGATTGCCTGACGAAGCCAGCGCTTCTTTGCCGACGCATTGTCCAAATTCCCATTCGTCGCCGGAGCAGCAAGAAAGTTGGCGTTGGATGATGATGACGACGACGACGGGGAGGGTTGCACTGGAGGAGTCGTGGCTCCTGATGATGTAGGAGTGGTCGCCTTCCGCATGTACTGAGACGGTAAAGATGGCGATGGATGGCTACCTCCGATTCTCCACTCGGACATCATTTCCTTCTTTTTCGGGAGTCTAAAGTTCGGCCCCATGTTCTCCTGAAGATGAAGAGGTGACATTCCAGCTCTTCCCGCTTCGTCCGCTGAGTTGAAGTCTGACTCGGTGGAAGTAGACCTCATGTCGGCAATGCTCCCAGAGTTCCTTTGGCTGATCAGCTGCGGCTTATTGCTGGTACCGCCAAACCCCGATTTACTTGATGACCTTCCCCGCTTCCTGCCCTTTTTCTTGGCATTCACCGGTGCAAACCTGATGGGTGCCAGAGTGGGAGTTGTTGACGACGTAGACTGCGAGTCCTCATCCTGGTCTGTCTCCCTGTCATCCGACTTTTTCTCCTTCCCGGATTTGTCCTTTTTCTGATTCTGACGACTCTCCTTCTTCTTCTGATTACTCTCCATTCTCTCGATCAACTTGAGAACCGACTGCAACTTTCTCTCCTCTCTTGTCATCTTGTGCGATTCCACTCCCGCGCTGCTGCTGCTGCTATTGTTGCTACTCACCTCCATACTTGGAGGAGTTACGCTCGACGCCGTCGCCAGAGCCACTGATGAGCTCTGAGTCGCATCCGTCGCGCCTGACTTGTTTCGCTGCCTCGACGACACTAATGACGATGAGGACGAAGACGGCGTAGGAGAAACGAGTTCATGCTTCCGCTTGGTGCTTATACTGGTGGCTGCTGCTGTTGCTGCTGCTGAAGACTCTTCTGAAGCAGCGTTCGCAATCGTTCTCGCTCTTGTCGTTCTTCCGTCACTTCTCTCCTTATTACTGCTTCCTGGAACCGCGGACTCCTGTTCCAGAGGTTCGGGAGTTTTAGCGGGGAGTGTCGTGTTGTTAGTAGAAGTCGACTTTGAACTTTCCACTGCTGGTTCGTTCGTCAAAGGAGATACGGAGGATGATGGAATCGGAGTCTTGACAACTTCGTTCATTGGCGTTTCAACTTTTTCCAGCGATGACGTTCTTCTCGAGCTCATTCGTCTTTTCCTTTCCTTATTCTCTGGAGGTGTTGCACTGGGACTGAGAAGAGCTCCATTCTTTCTATGTAACTCCACTCCGCCGAGGGGTTCTGGAACGGTAGCTTTGCAAGTTTCGAGATCAGAGCAGGCGCAAGGGAGGGGAGGTGAAAGCACGTGGTACTTTTGCACAAGTGCCTTCGTCGTGTTGCAAGTCACCGATTTGTACTCATGAGGGATGGTCAGTTCCTCGTCCACGTCGATCACCGCTGTGGCCACAACGTACGCGTGGATGGTGCCCTTTCCCATGACGTGTCTGATTTCTGCGTTCGGAACACACGACCTTCTCACAAACCTCGCATCGTTCCCGTACTTCCTGCAGTCAATGCAGATGCAGGTGCCATTCTTCGGGACCTGGTGAAAAAACACGAACGGTTCCGGAGTGATCGTGTTCGAATTGCCCGGACTTGACTTTTTGCTGTAACAGGAGTACACAAAATAATAATTAAAATAAAAATAAAATTCATTCATCATCTGATCATCATTTCAAATGATTCATTTGTCATTTACACATGTAAAGATTAAATAGAAATTTTATATTCAGTTGAACTCACTTTGTCGGGGTGAATGCCGTGTGCATGAGGAACTTGCCGATGAATTCAATAACAGCTTGACCGGGCTCCAACCTGTCCGCCGCCAGGAGTGTCTTGAGTTTCTTGCCTCCCTCCAAACTCGTCACTCCGAGCTTCCACAACTTTTGGTTTTCCGGGAGCGGTGTAAAGTCAGGTACAGAACTGCCTCCCATCACCATCCCACCCAAATTCTTGAGTAGCTTCGCCCTCAACTCGGGCGAGTAGCTGCAGACATCGTTCTCCGCCTCCTCATACCTGTCCAAATGTAAAAATGAAATTAATACAAAAAACGATTTAAAAAAAATGCAAGGCGTTTGTCAACAATTACCTGTCCAAATACGGGGAATTCGAATACGGACACGAGTAGCTCGACATGAAACTGGTTGTCACGCTCAGGTGAAGATGAGGTGAATTTGTCGTCGGTTCTGGACTGCTGCTCGCAGAGTTGTTATTGCTGATAAGCCCTGCCGCACCACCACTGTTGAACGCCTTCTCAAAGCTGGGCGATCTCGCCTTTGTCAGTTGCTTCTCAACCGGAGGGCTTGATGATGAAATGATATGCGGGGGACTCAAGTCACCATTTGGGATGTCCCGGAATATCTGCACGTTTTAATTTTTAGAAGAACAAGAATTATAATTAGTAAACTTAAACTACTACACGTCACTGCACCACCGAACAACACGGAATAACGCATGGTCACAGTTAAATCATTCTAGTCGTTAAAAAAACAAGAATATTTTTTGCAAGTCTTGAGTCTCTTTAACTCTCAAGTCTGTCTCAAGTCTCATTTGAGTCATGACTGAAGTGAACGAGAAAAATGTGATCAAATCGAACATCAAACTCAAGCTTTTTGTGCATCAAACACACTTTTTTCGTAACCGGTTGCTTTGCTTTACAATTTCTCTACTACATTAGAAAACAAAAAAATGGGGATTTGACATTCTATTTCATCCACAGATTACGTCAGCTAAGGTCTAAGCTGTGATGACGTAATCCGTGAACAATTAAATCCCAGGAACTAATTAAATCCCATTTAAACTCTTCCAAAGATTTGAATCTTTGATAGTTTTCATTTCCCGCCGAAATGTGTAAACAAACCCAGCAAAAATATTTTTGAAAGATTTGAATCTTCGCGCTAAAAAAAATTGTATTTCTACTGTGACTTCTTACCTGTTTCCGCTTCCTTCTGGACTCGTTGCTTGCGAGCATTCCGTTGGTGTCGTTGCTGCTCTTGGAGTCATCGTTATTCCTGAACTGCTCGTCCAGCGTCATCGAGTTGTCGCGGTCACTGCGGTCATCCTGCTCATTTCCGCTTTCGTCCAAATGATTGATGTCAGCAGCTCCAACTCCAGTAGCGGTGCCCGAGTTCTCCTTGACGTGATTTTCTGGAAACCCTTTATTGCTGCCGCTGAGGTTATCCTCCCTGGTGGGACTGGAGAAGGGCGATGACAGCGTGTTCCTTCGGGTGTAGCTCCTCCTTGTCCTGTACGGCTCCACGGACCTTCGCTTTCTCGAACCAATCTTTGACGGACTGTCCGGCTCTGGCACATTGATGAGATTCTGATGACCCCTTTTCCCACTGTACTTCCGTGACCGTTTGGCAATCGGCGAGTGAAGTCCGGACGACGAATGCAGCTCCCCATCACTGTCCGAAAAAGGCTGACCGTTTGAAAGACTAGGCCTCCCTCGTCTTTTCAGCTTACCGGAGGACTTGGCTTGCGAGTTGAGTGTGTCACTACTGCCGGAGGTGGACATTGTGTCCCCAGGCGAGTTATGCATCCCACCACCACCGCGACCTCCAACTTTCTCCGTCATGCTGTCCTGGTCGCTGACTCCCACCGTAGAGTCCTCCTCCACAACTCCCAGCTCGAGAAACTCCTTCTTGCGAGCCTGAATCGCCCGAGCTCGCGACTTGGATACCCACCGCGGGTTGCATATTTCACACAGGTACGCGTCGGGAATGTCCTTTCGGTCGATTCCCATGCAGTCGACATGCTGCCACATAAAACACTTATCACAGCAAATCATAAATCCATCGTCGTGCAGATAATCACAAATACACCGCGTAATTCCTTCATTATTCGTGTCTTCCGGATCGCTGCTGCTACCCGTATTATTGCTGCTTGCTGAATCTGATCCTGCTGCCGGATTCTCTTTTTCCCGTGTTCTTAGCTCCACGCGCGATACTTCCGGTTCACTGGGAGGAGGTGGCGGAGGTGCCTGAGGTTCTTGAAGCACTGAAGATGATGAGGAGGATGAAGACTTGTTATTGGGATACCACTCGGCGACCGGCTCACGATTCTGTTTGCTTCGGTGGACATCATCCTGGACATCTTCGACCACCTCTCGATGGTGGTGATGATGTTGATGGTGATGATCTCTGCCCTTCCGGGCGCCATGATGTTGATGGGGTTGTTGCTGTTGATTTTGATGATGTTGGTGGTGATGATGGCTGTGGCTGTGATGATGTTGCTGCTGCTGTTGTTGTTGCTGCTGAGGCTGTGATGAAGGTGCCAGGATCGGTGGAGGTGGCGAGTGTAACTCCTTGTTCTTTTTCATACGCCGCTGCTGCTGCTTCGGCGTCGGCTCTACGATCGGAATGCTACTCGTGTTTGACTTCAACCTCAGAGGGTTTCTCACTTGCTCTGGAACATTATTGTTGGGAGGGTACGGAGGGATTGTGTTGTTAAGAACGGACAGGTCTGTCTGTTTCCTCGATCGTTTTCTTCCAGGTACTCCGGGCTTCCTTCCAGGAACAGTATCACTACTACCACCCACAACGACGCCTTCGTCCACAAGTTCCTTTCTCTCGTTCGTCTTTCTCCGTCTCCTTCTTCCAGGTACAGTGACAGGAGAGGCAGAACGAGGTCGTCCCACTTTCCCATGAATCGGGGTTGGCGTTGGTCCTCTCACGTTCGAGTACATTGACGTCGGCAGCGGAGGAGGTTTGGGAGTGCTGATGTGATGTGCATGATGGAGTGGGGGCGGTGCGGGTGCATGAGGATGATGATGGGGTTGTTGAGGATGATGCTGCTGCAGTAATTTGTTGGGAGGAGTTTGTTGCACCGGAGGAGACTGCGGCCTGAGTTGGTGATGATGCTGCTGCTGCTGCTGCTGTTGATGATGATGGTGATGATGAAGGTGGTGGTGGTTCTGATGACTAACTGGTAACGTCGACACTGCGGATGCCGACAGAGAGGACTCCTTGTTGTGGTGAACAAGCTGGAAACCGGGCGTTGTTGGCGTCGTGAGTGGTTGTGGTGGGACGGGCGGCATAGGGGTTGCCGTCTTTGGTAGACCTGAAAGTTTTATTCATGTTTTAGTTTTCAAAATCAATTCTCAGTTCTCTCTGTACTCGTAGTTCTCAATTTGAACTATTCAATTAGATGGGTAATAAAGAAAAATATAATAATTACCTGGCAGCGTGTAGTTGTGATCTTGAAGCGCCACCTATTCAAGAGATAATAATTGATAAGACATGATAATTGTAACAATCAGCAATTTTTAAATGTCATTTAAACCCCATTTTAAAGCTAGTAACTCATACCTCAACTCGGGTCGCAATGTACTCGTGCGTGATGTTGTTCCTGGGGCTCATGAGAACGGAGGGTCGAGTGGTGCTGAGATTCGGCATCGTCGGTGGAGATTTGAGACGGATGCTCTCTGGAGCAATCTCCCTTCGAACTTCATGATGCCCCATTGTTGGGTGATCCAAGACGGGTCGATTCGCATTGGGCTGCTGCGTCAAACTTGACACAGGGATTGTTGAAGGCCCTCGGAACGAGGCGGCGTTCACTTGAAACACACCGCGCTGCTTGTCAATTAAATGAGATCCTACGGGAGTTCCAGACGATATCGTCGGAGGAGGGGCGTGAGGTAAACGGATTTCTACTGTCGGCTGAGACGACGAACCCGTCGCCAGGGAAAAGTGAGCGGGGACTTGTCCTGCCGCCAGAACTCCTGCCGGGTGAACCGTGAACGTCGCTCGCTGGGGTCCTCCTCCTACGGAGAAAAGGAAGGAGAAAACCCATTTTTGAGATGTGCGAATTTTTTTAAACGGTTGTTAGTAACATTTAATAAAAAAAGTCGCTTACCATGAGGGTGCGTTAGTCTCATGGACCCATTCGAGATGGCTTGGACAGCGTAGGCAATCTGTTGTCCAGAGGGTCCTGATGAGTGATGAATGGTGATGGGAACGACAGGAAAGCCGGACAGGCCTTGTGGCACAGTAACACTAGCACGAGCAGTCGTGGGCGTTTCATTATTACAATTATTGTTATTGTTATTATTGTTACTGGAGGCGGGGGGAACCGTGGCCGTTGACACCACGGTGGGTCCATCGGTCCTCGTCGAGCTGGAGCCTGCTGCTTGCTGCCCCGATGTCCCTTGAACATTGGCCGACGATGTTGACGACGAGGCGATAGGTCCGGATTGTTGTTGCTGATGTTGCTGGATGGCTGCGGCAGTGGCTGCTTCAACGGCAGCGGACGCCACAGCACCCAGGTAATTCATGAGGCTCATTTTGAACAGGTCGGAAATTCACACTTTTTCTTTTACTACAAAATTGTCTATTGTAATCACGGAAAATACTTGCTACTACAAACCACATAAGAATATAGATATATTTTCACATTTTTGCTCTTCTGATTGATGATGATTCTTCTTCTTCTCAGTGGTCACCATCAAGTTGTTGTAACATAATACGCATCACTTTTACCACGGTCACTACTATTACAATGATCCCACTTGGAGGAATCCGAGTCTTTTTTCCCTGCTTCCTGAAACCTTTCTCGTTTCAGCCATCTCCGCTTCGTTTCCGAATCCAAATCCTCGCTTCTGAACATTTCAACGCTGCGGATGATGACCGAGATCTGAAAATCAAAAAATCAATCGTTTTATTGTCATTTTCCATCCCCACGGGTGACCTTAGCGATGATGACATTCGCTCACAGAGAGACAGCTTTTAACTGCCGAAACGTTTTTATATTTAGAAAACGCGCATTTGCATGCTGAAGCTTTTCGTTTTTACATAGGTTCATGCATTTTCGCATGGCTCTCTCATTGCCCTGTCCCTCCAAAAAATGCTCATCTCATAATCATCATGCATCTTCATAGTCAAAAATTGTCACATGTCTTTATGCATATGAGAAATCATCTTCAAATCAGTCCAAAAGAATTTCAAAATCTTGTTTCAGTTAAAACACTGACGCATATTATGCGTCGCATAATGCATTGTTACCAGACCAGACTGCATCGTATCGCTTAATCTATGATTTAAAAGGAAGCTTCAGAGTTTTTATTATAACTCATGCCTTAACTCGTTTTCTTACTCCTCCAATCACGATCATAATAATCAAAAAGATTTTTCCATCATTCATATCAATCCAAATTTTATTGTAGTCTTTCATGCCTGCGTCTATGATGTACACCATCGTGGTACTATGAATTTTTAAAACAAAATAATTCGAGTTAGTTGCATTTTAAAGTTGCTAGAGCTGCAACTTGCATGTAACAATGACAGGACGATGGCGACGACGTAGGAAGGAAGGAGGTTCGGGTACACAGGTCAACGGAAAGAGGCAGCAGCAGCAGCAGCTATAGCCAAACTCTAGCCAGTTGCACTTTTTCATACTTTCAAACAATATGATTCATAACTAACTAACGATTATACGAATCGTAAATAAACATTAAATGCATGATCGTGTGTGCATACTTGCAAAATGTTGTTAGTATACACACATCAGTGAGATCAACTCCCATGATATTATGATAGCATTCGTTTAGAGAGTGCAGTGCATATAGTTAGATAAGTATTGCTATTATATCGCCTCTGCTTTAAAATCTCGTGCAACGATCAAATTAATACGCTCGCTCGAACACTCAACTTTTTCAACTTATTGTAAGTCTTCAACCTGAAATAAGACCACCGAGTGGACGTGTGGATTTCTGTTCGTTCACTCACATCTGCGAGTTCACCTCCGATACACACACATGTGTGTGCTAAAGTTTTAATCGGAGCATTTTGAAACTAGATTTTGCATTTATTTTCATTTTATATTCACGCGAAATGAACAGCCCTTTAAAACAAAGTCCTCTACTAGCAGGAGTCAACTGCTTCATGTAAAAATCCGCATCAATCACATCTCGAACAATTTCTGCTTCATAAAATCATACTCTCGCTCACAAAAGTCATTTACGACAAGTTGAGGATTTTCCATCACATATCATCATCATCATCGTCAACCAGCGTAAATATATTATAAATTGTGAGTAAAAACTAGTTGGATTCAGTTGGCTCGGCCATCATGGTTATAGCAGTACCAGCAAAAGATTGTAATCCTCCTGCATTTTATTTCGCGATATCAGAAGAGTCACGATAAAAATGCACAAAGGTGATTTTCTGGCGACTCAAATGATTACATTGCTTGCTGCTGCTGCTGTTGGTGTTGTTAGAAAAATTGTATTTAGTAAATAGTAGGATAAACGTAACATCAAGTAACAACCCGTACGTACGTAATATCACTAATATCATCATGATGATGATCATCATGGCTTCATGAAAAAAATGCCTTCAGTTCCCATGCTGGTGTATAAATGCAAAAGGGATAATTTCCTGCTGTGAATGTTAGTTGGTGATGATGATGGTGGTGCCGTTTTGTTTCACATCTCCATACAAAAATCCAAACAGTTAAAAAAGCAAAACTCCTCGATGACGACGATAATCCCATATTATATTAGCGTGTATTTACAAACACGCAGTCATTGCATATTGCATTCCACGAAATGAGGAGGAAGGTGAGGTAGATCCATCCAAGTAAAAGAAAAAATGCCTCATTTCATTGTGTGCGTGTAAATACACTCTCCTCTCTCTCTCTGTCTACCTTAAGCCCTTATACATTCACAAAGAATTCATCGGGACATTGTCAGTCAGGGAGGGGATACTACGTTATGTGGATATTATTTTGGAAAAAACACACAATGCATTTTTTAACGTGGTAATGTAAAAAGCAAGCATTACATTGATAACAATTTCATGCTCACGATTGTGTTTCAATTTGACTGAGGTGAGCTGCGAGACTCCTCTGAGATTAGAATTAATAGTTTGTTTCGGATGAAGCTGCTAATAAATGCTGCAAGCACCTGTACGCTCTTATGAAATGAATACGAGACACGATTGTTATGACTGTGTAGTGTGGACAAACCAGAACCAGAACCAGGATGAAAGCAAAAGTAAAAAGATATTCAACTCAAATCTCATACTCAAATCTCATAATAATCCAGTCACAGAGTAACCCAACTCATATATTAGTAATGTATGAAGACTCTCAAACATTTTTCATCATCGCCACATAAAAAAGTGTAAATAAGCGTGTGTTTGTGTGTACTTCTCCGCATTCCTCATCATCCCCTTTTTTCAGATACTGATTTATTTTACGTGTGTGTGTTAAACAATACTCGTTTCCTTGCGTTAATGTTTGTGGAGGTTTAGGTTCATGGAGGTAGCATCATTATTGAAACATTGTATTTTTATTACTAATACCAGAAGAAGAGGAGGCAAGAATCCGTCCCATCATCATGCTAGTTAATACGCGCTCCTCTACTTAACTGAGGTGAACACGACTGAAATTGTATTACACTCTCGTTTCCTATTCTCACTTTTGGTCATCATTATCATCATCATGAATCGTCGACGACGGCAATCCTCCGTCGGGTTTTGATTTTTTCAGCTTCTTTCATGCTTATAAGAACACGTAAGTATGTGACTGCGTAATACCCATACAACAATACAATATAGAGAGAGTAAGAAGAAGCATCTCCTTTTATCATGATCTCGTCTTTCTCCTCTTCTCCTCCTCCTCCCACTACCACTGGTGCTAATGCTTGTTATAACATGAAGAAACTCAAGAGAGCGACTGTTTTAAGCAAGAGCATCATATAAAAAAATATTCTTGTGTACACTGTAAGCAAGCTACTTTACTTAGGTACTAAAAACTCCTCTTCTATAAAAGTTGATTTAGATTATAAAATGTTTCATGTTATGCATTCTACTTTTACGTCTTCTTCACATTTAATAAGAAGAAAGACGACGAGTTGGTGAGTAACCGAGCGATGATGTGATGTGACGCTCGCTCGTTCCTTCTATTCAAAGCCATATTAAAGCCAACCTCTTCTTTTATAACAAAAAGGATTTTTTTTTCTCTTTTAGCTATACCACCACTGATCACATAACACGGGGATCTCGTAATATTATCCACACAATGCTTTTTCCCTTATTATGATCCCATACATTGAGTCATACTCATTCAGTTTTTATAATATTTTACATTGACGTGATCAGTAGTGGTGGTGGTACACAAATAGAGACACTCCGCACACACATGCCAAAGTTAACAAAGTGTGTATAAAGAAAAGAAGTATAAAAAATGCTTTTGCCAATCAGTTCATTTTGGCTTCTCGGTATAATGGAAAGAGCGAGTGATTGGTTTTGTGCACTATAGTTTGGGATTTGGATTATTATTATTTATCCAGAGAGTCGCATTTCAAAAGCTCCCTTTCCTCAAGCTTGACAGTCATGTTGAGTCAAAAGCGGAAAGTCGGAGTTTTATTACTGTTTTCACCCGAATTCCAGCGAATGAACCCTTGGTTGACTTTGACCTATGCAAAATCGAAGCAAAGCTTCCATAGCCATGTAATGTCAGTCAGTATGCCAATTTTGTTGGGCTCTTGTATAATACAATTCGTGGACACCTTTTTCTTGTAATTCGAATTAAGTTTGAGGGTATACAGCTACAGCATCACCTACTACTCCTAACAACTACTTTTTTAGCTTTTCCCAACCAACAGAGAGGAAATAGGAGCAGCGCAGCGACCCGAGATAATCCGAATCAGATCGGCTCAAAAGAAGAGACCGTCTTCGTCATCATCAGTCGATCCGAATGTTGGAACACTCGTCTCCCTCTCTTTCTCGGTGTTCCACACTACTCCACTCAAAAGCTCGGGTTTCCATACTCTGAGGAGTATGCAGTTTTCCAAAAACAGAAATTTGGAATAAAAATAGTATACTTTTTTATATACCCTCTGCACTTTTTCCACCGCACGACACTTCCCGACGAGAATTTTCCTTGCAAAAAAGTGAGGTGATGAGTCCCTCCAAAAGGATCCCATAAAAAATGAGCATTTTTCCCCCGTGAAGGTGTGAGTAGTGCCACTGCTCTACTGCTGCATCAGTCACTAGGGTCCTGAAATCCCTCACAAAGTTCATCAATTTCTGTGAACAATTTTTCAGGTTCAACACTTCAAGAAGAGCCCTTTTTTCTGGCCGTGTCAGTTTTGGAATAAAACTCGAGAACCTCATGTTCATGTCAAGAAAAGAAAAAATGCAGCGAGAAAGAAATTATAAACGAAGAAGAGTGTCAGAACTTTAAGGTTATCCTCCGACCTCATCTAAATAAAAGTAGTGACTAAAACGAAAAAAGCTCCATAAAACCAAATAGATTATTGCACAACAAGAGTTTTTTGTAAGGTAGCCGAACTCGATAGTCATCCATTTAGTTCAATCAACTACTACATTCTCCGTGTAGGCAAACTTATACCTTCCTAATATTTATGATTATAGTTTTTAGTTGCGCTTTTCGTGTTTCATTGCGTTTATCGTTTCTTTTTCATTTGCAAAAGCAGAGCAGGAGCAAACAATAACGAAAAAAATGTGTCGCTTCTTCATTCTGGTGGTCGCTCCATCATAAATTCAAATCAATTCAGTACGGTTTAGTATCATTGATCGCGCTAAATTTCGCAACTGTCAAAAAAATGTAATAATAAATTCATCTCCATCTTTCACATCCGCAAAATATTGTATACATTTTTCTCACTACTTATCATGAAAAACCAGAGATGAGAGCTTCAATTTGCCCCAGAGCATAATATTCTAATATTGCATTTATTTATTACACCAATTTGCAAATCGATGGTCGTGAATGATCGAAAATTCTTTTTTTACTTGGCATCGTGCATTGTTTAAAAAATCTCTGCCTGAGAATTTCTAGCCACTGAATAAAATGCAGTGACTGAATTGAATGAGAATGTTTCGTTTCTTCTTCATGAGCCTGAGCGTAAACGTCACCCAATAATAATAAAATGATGCACGGTCCAAGATCATGAAAAGGATGTGTTTAAAAAGCCAAGAAGAAGAAGACGAAGAAAAGCCCGAGGGAAGTTTCTCAAACTAACACTGAACTTGGTCCGTCCGTTCGGAAACAACCAGCAACCAAACAAACAACAACGCAGACATGATCATCATCGTTATTATCATTATTGTACACAACAATGAACAATGCTCGGACTTCTTTCATTTCGCTTGCATTATTCTTCAAAAATCACGATGAAGAAACTCAGATTCTCCGACTGCGGCACTTACTCGAATTTTCATGAGGTTGTAAATACCTACTGTCATTTTTTCTATATCTCTCTTTCTCTTTTTTCATTTCAACTTGTTTTTTAAGACTGCTTGCCTTTTCCTTTTTATTAGACTCGTAAGCTTTTTTTTACAAAATGTTGCACAAATGTAAACTTTCAGAGTTGAACTTGGGTAAAGGACTTTATTGGTACTGGCGGGATATCACTCGGAGTGACTTTCGAAAAGCGCTTAGGTATTACATTATTTTGAATAACTTTCATGAAGAATTTGCCATTTAACATAATTTTCTCGTGGAGGGTTTTCACACTCCAGTTCAAATCAATCTAATTTGAGAACAGAGCACTTAATTAAAATTCTTTGTCTTTAAAATGGTTTACACTAAAATGCTACAACTTACAAATGTACTCAAAAATTCATTTCCCTGTCAATTATGTCAATTAATATTGTATTGAATGTCAGTCTTACAATAAAAGGTCAAACAGTAAAATGCCTCATTCTTCTGACTGCCAAGGTTTATGAAATGTTAATGATCTTTTTGGGGCTTGAAAGAACTAGAAAGATCCACAGTCGTTAATATGTTATATTGCAATGTGACATCGATTGACGATGAAAATGGCTTTGTCAATTGGAAACAAAATACCCAGCATTTACCAAATATTTTAAAAAATAACACAACTTCAAACTTTAAAAACGCGTGCTCGTTTATGTACATTATTTAAACTTCAAACTCTTCACATTTTAGTTTCAATTGTGTGAAATATCACAGGTTATTCGCTAAATCATGGAACGGTTCAATTATAAAATTTGGTGGTGGTTTGTTGGTTGGTGAACAATTCACTTCTTATTCACTCAATATACCCTAATGAGGTAATATTCGAAACAAATTTGTTTTCTTCTCGCCCATTCCTCTAAAATAAAAATTCGTATGAGTATTTTTAAAAAATATTATTTTAGTGGTAAACAGTAATAAAAATCTGTTCTAATGATCCCATCATCAAACTAGTATAAAAATATTTGTCAAAACTTTATCAACGCCGTCTTTGCTTTTAATGTCTCTCTGCAGCAGCAATCCTATTTTTATAGACTAATCAACATCATTAATTGCTTCATTAACTGCTGAGTGATTGCCCAAACTACATTTTAATTGCATTTAAAACGTTTCTCTGTCCACGACACAGAACCAAAAGTCTTGTCTTAGCCCGAATTATAAAACTCCTTCCCTCCCACACACCAGAAGAATCTTTCAAAAACGGTTTCCGTTTTAAATAAAATAAATGAACTGAATTGTGTTATAAGAACTACACTATCTCGTTAAATTATCAAAAAGAGACAAAGTTGATTGCATTTGTGCTTGCTTCAAACGATTTGTTCGTTGTCCACCCACCACCACCAACAAAGAGCAAAATGTCAAATGCCAAAGCGAAATAAACTCTGATATTTTCACACGGACATCACTCAAGTGAACTGAAAGTCTTTAAAATTTAAGCTACTGACCAAATATCGATATTCTCCACACATTCACGAATTTTAGAATTTTATTTATGATGGGAATTTCGATTGAGATGAAAACAAGCACCGTTCTTATGTAAAAAATTGCATCTTTCTTTCACAATGATTATCAACCGAAACAACCACCACTTTTTTGAGTGACTTATATAATTGAGCAATAAACTTGCTTACACGTATTTGGATAAGTAAACGAGCACATTAACTGATCAACTCACTGACAATTAAATACGTAGAATGAAAATGTTACTGGTTTATTTTTCAACTGAGCATTTTACTCGGACCCCCTGGTCCTGTCACAAACGAAGCCTATCGAGCTAACGGCGGGCTGAGTTACTGGTAAAAAACGACCCTGAAACTCACGTTTATGAGGTTAAATTGCGAATAAAATTTAATGTTTGTGTAAACTTACCTTGTTACTGGAGAATATGTGGATGAGTGTCCAGCCAGTTTTGCAAACTGACTGTGACGAAGACAGCGCGAAGTGACGAGGAGGAAATGATTTCCGGAGATGACACCGCACTAATCACTAAACTGGGCGAACCCACGACAATTTCTCACAGTCGGACAACGCACTTTTCCGTCTAATTACTGATAGATTTTGAAATTTCGACCAGTTCTCGTTTTCATTCGCTGTGTGCATTTGAGATAAATTTTTCTCTTGCGAAGAAACGAGGAACCCAACGAATTCGCAATTTCTGGTCAATCAAAGGTCTGGACAAAAAAGCAGGGGAGCAGTGACAGGGATGCCGTGTTGTTAACTAATTTCAAATTGAGCGAACAAACGATAAAATTATCCCGATTCTTCTTCTGTGTATCATTACAATTTTTTTTTTTTGAAAAATCAAAGTTGTAATATGCCTCCAAAGTGAGTTTGGTGTTGTATATACACTCACGTAAGAACGTAAATGTTCGCTCTCATCTTCTGAGAGAATTTTGGCTGAAATTGTAAGTTAACTAAAAGTAGAGTGTAGTAGTAGAAGATAGAGAAAAGAGGTAAAAAAGTGTGTGTATATGGGACTGTAGCTAGCGAACAAACACACAAGCGTTTTTTACCCAATAATCATAGGTATATTCATGAAAATGATTCCTCCAATGTGAAGAAAAGCTCTCATATAAAATTTTTTTATATATAGACACATAGCCCGTACGTATAACACAGAGAGTAAATATCATCGATGATAACACTCGTTTAAGAGAAGGGTATCTCCACTGGATTTGTGTGTGTGTGTATTATTGTGATTTTATAATATTTCTCTCTCTACCCCTCTTTTTTTTTGCTTGTGTGTGTGCATTATAATAATACGAGAAGGTTTAAAAATCGAAAGATGTCTGCCAAGCCTGAAGCCAGAGGGCCAAACAGAAAAAGAGAGAGACAGAGCATATACATATACAGAGAGCCGCACTTTACTTTCTTTATTAAGGTAGTAGTAGTAGAGTCAGAGTGTATACAGAGAAAATTCCAAATTTATTATTTTCATTTTATAACATTGTATGCTCGGTAGATCCTCTTACGTTAAAGTTAGCATGGATTATTATTAGAGGTACAATATTATATATGTCTTCATGCGTAGATCGCTCATAGCTCGTCGCTCGCTCATGAAACTTATAACTTAGGTATACCAAAACGAGAGAAAAAAAACTTTTTTTCTCATCATCGAGCGACCGACCGAGTGAGTATACGGATGGTTAAATTAGTTACTCAAAACTGGTATACTTTCAGTGTTTCTCTGTGCTTTTTTTGTATTACATAAAAAAATTCTCACACCATTATAATACATTGTTGCATAGTTTTATGCTTCGATTTAGTCTAATAAACGTAAAACGACCAAGAGCTGTTCATTACAGATTCTTTTATTCCTGTCTCATTTCTCCCCAGTTTTTGTGAAATTCAGTTTAATCAAGTTTTTAATGGTTTCATGTCATGACATGATGAGTTGTTAAAATTTTATTTTTTTTGTCCGCAGTGTAACAATTTGGAGGTGGAGCACCCTAAACGCCAGACGCGTTTCATGAATAACTCCAACGAGCACTTCCTCGTCTTTTGGGGGTTATGGGGTTTCTGATATTCCATGTATACGCTTTTGCCACCATAAAAGATGAACGCAACCCTGTGCTCACTGGCTCACTCTTGTTCACGATGCTTCGTTTTCCCTTCATATTGTTAACAGTGACGAACGAGCAATATACCTTCATGTTTTAGTATTTATGCTGCTATACTACTACGTAAAGTCAGAAAAGGTGGATGTGGATGATGACGATAATCATAACACGATGGTCTTTGGGTTTTTAGTTGGTTATGTAGTTAGAAGCATGCATGCGATGCCACCTAGCCAGAAGACCAACTTTTGGTCAGAAACAGAATAAAGCGATTTTTTTTTCAGTATAACATTGATCTATCTGGGTATAAACCTGGATGGTTTGTTGTGTGTGTGTTAGACTATTAGAACTAGATGCTTCATGCAAAGTTATAATAATAAAAAATAATGCATCCTTTTCTTGCGATACTCAAACCGTTGTGAGTTTCTGAGTTAGTTACACACACACCGCCCCCGTCACGGTCAGAACAGAACAGTGAGAAAAAAGTTTAATATTATATACGTGTGTTCTTCAGCTAACAACAAAGTTTCAGGTGGCGGTGGTGGTGGTGGTGCGGTGGACGGACGGACGTTATAAAAGGTGGATGTTTGAGCATGAGAAGAAGTGAAGAATAAAAAAACCGTTTCTGTTGTTATTCGACTTTGGTCGTATGTCGTGTACGTCCGACCGAACAGAATTATCGACAGAATAAAAAAAGCTTCAGCAACGAACCAACAACCTCGACGAAATGCGATATTATTATATACAATGTATCCTGCTTAATTCGATTTATTTTATATTTTCACTCCTCTTCTGGGCTTTATGGCATTTTCGTATGTACTTCTTGTATCGTATCACTTTCATGGTTTTAGTTTTTTTAACCCTGCTTATTGGTACTTGGTAGTGGTGGTGTGTAGTTCTTGTTGTCGAGCAGTTTAAAGCTTTCAAACTTTCTTTCTCCTGTGTGCCTTTTGCCTTCTTCCTCAACAACAAAAACTCCTTTCGTTTTCTCCTTTCCACTTCATTAAATGACATTAGAATTTCATTAAGTTTGTGGATTACCTGAGAGAGAATGTGTGTGCTAAATTGCTAAAGCTTTTACTTCCTATAGAAAGCTTTTCCTCAATCCCAAGCTACAACATGTTTTTTTATTTCGAAAAGACCACTTTAAAAATTTTCTAGATCGATTGATTGATTGACGATTATTGGATTATGCATTATGTCTGCAGCTAAAAAAGAGGGTCGATAATGTTTTACAAGCCGTGTTCGGATTGCTAAAATGACTTTTAAATTTGCTTTTTTTATTAAAGGAAAATCGAAAATCGGTTGGAAAATTGAAGCAGAGAAAGAATATTTAGCTTCCTTCCACAAATCATTCGTGTGAGACTCCAAGGCTTTCATGTGTGAATTGTCGTATGCAAAGATGTTTAAAATGGATAAAAATGCACTCGGTCTACACTGAAATGGTTTAAAAATCCGACTCTTGTACAAATATGCTTCTGCTGTTGTGGCTAATTAATAAAATCTCTCACTCTCTGTCACACTGCCATATACAGGGTGTTTGGTGAGGTACCCGCAATATTTTGCACATCGATTTTTGAGGCAATTTTAAGCTAAAATCATTCTTTGCACTTTTTTAAAATTCTCAACCGTTCTCCAGATATTC